>WNGS01150789.1:0-18742 GCA_020271785.1 Procambarus virginalis
TTCTCTGTAGAGAAAGTCCTTGGCTACGACTCTAGAGACATCAGCAGTAGCTGTGCCTGGGTTTCAATGCGGCCACTTGAGAGGTTCTCCTATATGGATGGTAAAATGAACAGGAAACTGCCTTTCCTGCCTCACAAGGCCACGCTCCTCCTTTACAACACTCTGTAGATTTAAATCCTCTGCTACGGCACTCACAGTAAGTCCTCAGCTACGACTCTAGAGACATCAGCAGTGGCTGTGCATGGGTTTCATTGTGGCCACTTGACAGGTGTCTCCTATAGGGATGGTAAAATGGTCGAGGAAACTGTCTTTCCTGCCTCACAAGGCCATGCGACTCCTCCTCTGTCCAGGACGATACAACAGTCGTATTTTCACTCTTTACTTCCATGTTGCTTCAGACAGACCGATTAGTTACTGCGACTGTGTCTTCTCAACACTGAGCACCAGAGATTCAGATGCCGTTTTTATCAGTGTTATATACACCTCTCCTTACATGTCCTTCCATCCCTTCCATCGATTCCTAATACATACCTTGAGGATACCTTGAGGTGCTTCCGGGGCTTAGCGTCCCCGCGGCCCGGTCATCGACCAGGCCTCCTGGTTGCTGGACTGATCAACCAGGCTGTTGGACGCGGCTGCTCGCAGCCTGACGTATGAGTCACAGCCTGGTTGATCAGGTATCCTTTGGAGGTGCTTATCCAGTTCTCTCTTGAACACTGTAAGGGGTTTGCCAGTTATGCCCCTTATGTGTAGCGGAGCGTGTTGAACAGTTTCGGGCCTCTGACGTTGATAGAGTTCTCTCTCAGAGTACCAGTTGCACCTCTGCTTTTCAACGGGGGTATTCTGCACATCCTGCCATGTCTTCTGGTCTCATGTGGTGTTATTTCTGTGTGCAGGTTTGGGACCAGCCCCTCTAATATTTTCCACGTGTAAATTATTATGTATCTCTCCCGCCTGCGCTCAAGGGAATACAGATTTAGGAACTTTAGTCGGTCCCAATAGTTTCGATGTTTTGCTGAGTGGATTCTAGCAGTAAAGGACTTCTGCACGCTCTCCAGGTCAGCAATTTCTCCAGCTGTGAAAGGGGCTGTCATTGTGCAGCAGTGCTCCACTCTAGAGAGCACAAGCGTTTTGAAAAGTGTCATCATCGGTATAGCATCTCTCGTGTGAAAAGTTCTTGTTATCCAACCTGTCATTTTTCTTGCAGTTGTGACGGCTACTTTATTGTGTTCTTTAAAGGTAAGGTCTTCCGACATGAGCACACCCAGATCCTTTATATTGCCTTTTCGTTCTATGTTATGATTTGTCTGAGTTTTGTACGTGGTTTCCGTTTTTATATTTTCATTTTTTCCATACCGCATGAGCTGGAACTTATCTTCGTTAAACACCATATTATTTTCTGTAGCCCATAGAAAGACCTGATCTACATCTGACTGGAGGTTTGCCGTGTCCTCTATGTTGCCAACTCTCATGAAGATCCTAGTGTCATCTGCAAAGGATGATACAGTGCTATAGGTTGTGTTCTTGTCTATGTCCGATATGAGGATGAGAAAAAGTACTGGAGCAAGCACAGTACCCTGGGGGACTGAGCTCTGAACGGTTGACGGGCTGGATTTTATTTTGTTGACTATTACACATTGGGATCTGTTGGTCAGGAAATTGCAGATCCATCTGCCTATTTTTAAGGTAATTCCTTTTGAGCGCATTTTATGTGCAATAACACCATGGTCACATTTATCAAAAGCTTTTGCGAAATCTGTGTAAATTACATCAGCGTTTTGTTTGTCTTCCATAGCATCCAATGCCATATCATAGTGGTCCAGCAACTGCGACAGGCAAGAGCGCCCTGTTCTAAGAACATAAGAACAAAGGCAACTGCAGAAGGCCTATTGGCCCATACGAGGCAGCTCCTATTTATAACCACCCAATCCCACTCATATACATGTCCAACCCAAGCTTGAATCAATCGAGGGACCCCACCTCCACAATGTTACGCGGCAATTGGTTCCACAAATCAACAACCCTGTTACTGAACCAGTATTTACCCAAGTCTTTCCTAAATCTAAACTTATCTAATTTATACCCATTGTTTCGTGTTCTGTCTTGTGTTGATACTTTTAATACCCTATTAATATCCCCTTTGTTATGTCCATTCATCCACCACTTGTAAACCTCTATCATGTCACCCCTAACTCTTCGCCTTTCCAGTGAATGCAACTTAAGCTTAGCTAATCTTTCTTCATATGAAAGATTTCTAATTTGGGGAATTAACTTAGTCATCCTACGCTGGACACGTTCAAGTGAATTTATATCCATTCTATAATATGGCGACCAAAACTGAACTGCATAATCTAAATGGGGCCTAACTAGAGCAAGATATAGCTTGAGAACCACACCAGGTGTCTTGTTACTAACGCTGCGATTAATAAATCTGAGTGTCCGATTAGCCTTATTACGAACATTCATGCATTGATCCTTTTGTTTTAAATTCTTACTAATCATAACTCCCAGATCCCTTTCGCAATCTCAACACCATCTAGCTCGTATCTTGTAACTCTATCATCGTTACCTAGCCTCAGAACTTTACATTTATCAGCATTAAACTGCATCTGCCAATCCTTTGACCATTTCAATACCCTATCTAGATCAACTTGAAGTGATAGTGAGCCCTCCTCCGAATTAATTTCCCTACCGATTTTCGTATCATCGGCAAATTTGCAAATGTTGCTACTCAAACCTGAATCTAAATCATTTATATATATTACTTCCATAGAACACTTCTATGGAAGGAATGAAATGTATGCTCGTGATGGGGTGCACCTATCGAGAGCTGGGGTTGTTGCTGTTGCGAACTCGTTGGAAGAAGTGGTTAGAGGTGTTTGTTTGGGTTTAAACTGTTAGTAGATAGAGGTATGGGAATTGATATGGAGGAAGGAGGTAATAAAAGTATGTGTTTGTGGGAGAAAGGAATTGGCAAAATGATCAGGGAAAGCGAAGGGCCTCAAAATAACTATTCACTTAGGGTATATTACACTAACAGTAGAAGTCTAAGAAATAAAATTAACGAATTAAATGCTCTTGTCTGCACAGAAAAAATAGATATTATTGCACTTACCGAAACGTGGATGAATGTAGATAATAGAGAACTATTAGCTGAATATCAAATAAATGGATTTAAACTATTTCACACAGATAGATATATTAGACGAGGAGGTGGAGTAGCCATATACGTTAGGGACAATTTGAAATGTAGTCTCAAAGAGGGAATCAAAACTGAGCAACACACAGAAACTATTTGGATAGAATTAAACGAAAAAGCAAATAATATTATAATAGGAGTTATATATAGGCCACCAAATTTAGACAGAATGGAAGCAAAGCATCTATGGGATGAAATATCTAGGGCATCTAGATCTAACAGTATTTATGTCATGGGTGACTTTAATTTGAGTGGAATAAACTGGTTGAACAAAACAGGGAATAGTGAAGCAGAACATAAGAACATAAGAACAAAGGCAACTGCAGAAGGCCTATTGGCCCATACGAGGCAGCTCCTATTTATAACCACCCAATCCCACTCATATACATGTCCAACCCATGCTTGAAACAATCGAGGACCCCACCTCCACAATGTTATGCGGCAATTGGTTCCACAAATCAACAACCCTGTTACTGAACCAGTATTTACCCAAGTCTTTCCTAAATCTAAACTTATCTAATTTATACCCATTGTTTCGTGTTCTGTCTTGTGTTGATACTTTTAATACCCTATTAATATCCCCTTTGTTATGTCCATTCATCCACCACTTGTAAACCTCTATCATGTCACCCCTAACTCTTCGCCTTTCCAGTGAATGCAACTTAAGCTTAGCTAATCTTTCTTCATATGAAAGATTTCTAATTTGGGGAATTAACTTAGTCATCCTACGCTGGACACGTTCAAGTGAATTTATATCCATTCTATAATATGGCGACCAAAACTGAACTGCATAATCTAAATGGGGCCTAACGAGAGCAAGATATAGCTTGAGAACCACACCAGGTGTCTTGTTACTAACGCTGCGATTAATAAATCCGAGTGTCCGATTTGCCTTATTACGAACATTCATGCATTGATCCTTTTGAACTGTAACCTAGACCTGGTCTTCTCCCCCAGTTTGGTTGAGATGATCTACCTGCACCGCTGCTCTAACAAGGTGGTCCTTTATAGACTTACCTCGCCTCCAGGCGATCATGGGAGGGTTTTGTGGGAATTTTACCCAGGATGGATGTTCGCTGTACGTTTCCCTCATCCATGTCCATACTTCCTGGAGTTTTCTCTTAAGCTGTGCTGCAAGACCTGGGAAGAAAAGGGTTGGAAGAATCCATCTCTTGTCTTCCACTTCTTGTGTTCTAGGTCTGAGTAGCTCTGCCCTTGTTTTTTCTCTGAGTTTCTCCTGGGCTGCATGTATTATTGTCTCTGGATAGTCTCTGTTCCTGAACATATCCCATAGGTCATCAAGCTGGGGAAATAGCGTCTCTTCTTTGCTGTTAATTCTCTTGAGTCTGAGTCCAAGTGAGTAGGGTAGCGACTTCTTCAGGGCTAGTGGGTGGCTCGAGTCAAATGTCAGATACGTATGAAGGTTAGTCGGTTTATAGTATGCCTTCGTATGCAGATTCCTGGTTAGCTGGTCTATATATACTGTTGTATCTAGGAAATTAATCGTGGAGTCACTGTGTTCGAGGGTAAACTTAAGGTTCTCATGAACTGTATTTGACCATGAAAAGAAACCTTCTAGGCGCGGGAAACCGTCTTCCATTATTCCGAAGATGTCGTCTATGTAACGGAAATATACCTCCGGTCCGTCCTTCCTGTGGGATCGTTTCCTCTCGAACACTACATGCACAAATATTTCAGCGATTGCCACACTACTGGATGCCCCTATCGCTGTACCCTTGGTTTGCCGGTATGCCCGTCCTTCAAGTTGCAAAAGGGTGTCTCTCATCACATGGAGGATGGCCTCCTCAAGAGTTTCTTTCGAGGGGGTCCTCCATACGCCTGCGTCTTGAAGTTCCTGTCTACAAATTAATGAGATAAGGAAAGCAAAAAGAAACTATGAAGTTCGTATAGCAGGGCAAGCAAAGACAAATCCTAAAGGGTTTTTTCAGTTATATCGAACTAAGACTAGGGAAAGGATAGGCCCATTAAAAACTGAGACAGGTCAAATAACAGATAGTGATGAAGAGATGAGTAGTATTTTTAATAAATATTTTGTATCTGTATTTACTAAAGAGGAACTTAACAATATGCCTTCAACCGAACAAGTCTACGTGGGTAGGAACGAAGACAGGTTGACGAGTTTAGCAGTTACCAGGGAGGATGTTCTTAAACAAATAGAAAAACTCAAACCAAACAAATCCCCAGGGCCGGATGAAGTGTTTGCCAGGGTGCTTAAAGAATGCAAAGGGGAGCTTTGTGACCCACTGTCAATCATATTTAATAAATCAATAGAGTCAGGCAGAGTGCCAAAGTTTTGGAAAGTTGCTAATGTGATACCAGTTTTTAAGAAAGGAGATAGATCACTTGCGTCTAACTATCGACCAATTAGCCTAACGTCTATTGTGGGAAAGTTACTCGAATCTATAATAGCAAATAAAATTCGTCTTCATCTTGAAAAACATAAATTAATAATTGAGTCGCAACATGGTTTTATAAATGGCCGTTCATGTTTAACAGATTTGTTATCTTTTTATTCTAGCATAGTTGAGGCAGTTGATAGTGGTAAGGATTGTGATGTTGTGTACCTTGACTTTAGCAAAGCTTTTGATACAGTGCCACATGAAAGACTGATTAAAAAGATAGAGGCTCATGGTATTGGTGGTGCTATATTAAGCTGAATTAGGGCATGGCTATACCAAAGGAAACAGAGAGTTAGTATAAATGGAGTCAAGTCAGAGTGGGAAATGTTGTAAGTGGAGTGCCTCAATGCTCTGTCCTGGGCCCTCTGTTGTTTATAATATATATATATGATTTAGATTCGGGTTTGAGTAGTAACATTTGCAAATTTGCCGATGATACGAAAATCGGTAGGGAAATTAATTCGGAGGAGGACTCTCTATCACGTCAAGTTGATCTAGATAGGATTTTGAAATGGTCAAATGGACTGGCAGAAGCAGTTTAATGCTGATAAATGTAAAGTTCTGAGGCTAGGTAATGATGATAGAGTTACAAGATACGAGCTAGATGGTGTTGAGATTGCGAAGTCGGATTGCGAAAGGGATCTGGGAGTTATAATTAGTAAGAATTTAAAACAAAAGGATCAATGCATGAATGTTCGTAATAAGGCAAATATATATATATATATATAATATATAATATATATAATATATATATATATTTTTATAATATATATATATTAAATATATATATATTATATATATATATTAAATATATATATATTATAGCTACAGCAAGAATCTAACTCTGCTCTTTGGGGAACATGAAATCGAATCACAAGAAGGTGTCCAACAGGGTGACCCCCTTGCTCCTTTTCTTTTCTGCCTAGTCATCAAGGAAGTCACCGATAACCTGTCCAGTGAGCTCAACATTTGGTTCTTAGACGATGGTACTCTAGCCGGCTCCCCAGACGCACTCTTGGACGACATTCAGGAGCAAGGAGCAAGTCTAGGACTCACCCTGAACCCTTCCAAGTGCGAAATAACCTCCACCAACCAGCACATAATAGAGCAAATAAAGGTTGTTTTGCCTGACATTCATACAACCAACCCTGAGGACAGCACACTCCTAGGTGCTCCTCTTGGAAGGAATGCCATCGACGAGGTCCTTGGTAAGAAGATCACTGACCTGAAGAGAATGAACGAGAGGATTGAAGACATCGATGCTCATGATGCACTTTACCTCATCACCAGATGCTTGTCCCTCCCCAGGCTGACCTACTTTCTAAGATGTTCGCCATCTTTCAACAATATTAAATTAGAAGAGTACGACAGCTTGCTGAAATCAACACTAGAAAAAGCCCTCAATCTTTCCCTCAGCAACTCGCAGTGGAAACAGGCCTCCCTTCCTGTCAGACTCGGGGGCCTTGGCGTGCGCACAGCAACACAAATTGCTGTACCAGCGTTCCTGTCCTCTTCAGTGGGGTCTGACAACTTGGTGAAGGAAATCCTACCTGAGCACCTAGTTCAACAGGCAGGGGTACATGATCCCAGCTTCACAGACTGCACAACCAAATGGGTCTCTCTCGCAGGACCAGCACCCCAACCACTGCCTTCTGAAGCCCATAAGCAATCCAGCTGGGATCGCCCCATTGCCGACCAAGAAGCTGCGACTTTGCTAGAAGCTGCGACAACACCACATGACACTGCCCGACTTAGAGCAGTAGCAGCTCCCCATGCAGGTGATTTCCTATTAGCAATCCCAATGTCAGCAACCGGCACTCGTCTCACACCGCAGGCCCTTCGAATTGCCGTGGCTCTCCGTCTCGCTGCCCCAATCCACACCGAATACAGGTGTATTTGCGGCGAGGCAGAGGCCGACAGGTACGGACGGCATGGCCTTCTCTGCCAAAGGACAGGAGGATGGCATGCAAGACACGGCGAGGTCAATGACATTATTAAGAGAAGCCTTACCACAGCCGGCTGTCCAGCAGAGAGAGAGCCCCGGTACCTAATGTCCCACAACTCTAATGAGCCTGTCGGTCGCCCAGATGGAATCACGGTGAACCCCTGGAAGAATGGTAGACAGTTGGTGTGGGACTACACTTGCGTCTCAACTTTAGCCAATACCTATGTTGACTTCAGTGCTACTCAAGCAGGAGGAGCTGCCAATCACCGGGAAGCGGCCAAGTCACGTAAATACAGAGACCTTGAGCACCACTACAATTTTGTCCCCATTGCCTCAGAGACACTTGGTGCCTGGGGTAAAAGTGCTGCTAGCTTTTTGAAGGAGTTGGGGTCTAAGCTAATCGAAACAACTAGAGACCCTAGAGCTGCCAGTTTTCTTTTTCAGCGCCTCAGTGTGGCAATCCAGAGAGGAAATGCTCACTGCATCCATGGTTCCTGCCCGCCATCTGAGGAGCTGGAGGAGCTTTTCAACTTGTGACAAGCAGGCTTGTACCCTGCATGTAATCAATACTGTAACTTTTTTGTGTAATGACATTTTCAAATAAAGTTAGATAAATATACACACATACCAAAAGAATAGGGGTGGTAGGAGAAGAAAATATCAAAGTGTTCAGTGAGGATCCACAAGGTCTTCTCTGAGTACTCTTTATTTTCTTCTCCGAGGCTATGGGTCCCTACACTTGCACCAGAGGTGGTACCCCTTCTAGGTTAAAAAAAAAAAAAAATATATATATATATATATATATATATATATATATATATATATATATATATATATATATATATATATATATATATATATATATATATATATATATATATATATATATATATATATATATATATATATATATATATATTAGTTCATGGCTATACATATATTAAGATGGATTAGTTTTTAGATGAACTAATATTAGATGAACTAATCCATCTTAATATAGCACCCCCAATACCATGAGCCTCTATCTTTTTAATCAGTCTTTCATGTGGGACTGTATCAAAAGCTTTGCTAAACAACGAATGTAATTTAACGTTTGTCAATTTTTGCTCATATGACAAGTTTCTAATCTGCGGGATTAGAAAATCCTTGGGATTATCAATGGCATTCTAATCTGAAATTTTTTAATAAATATTACGTTTTATTAAAAGGTTAATTATGTTTAATAAAAATATGTTTACCAGGATAAAGTAAGTTTTTTTATTTGGAAAACAAAATAACACTTTTTTTTACTTTCAAATAATAACGTACAGGATAAATATTGATAGTACAGGATAAATACTGAATCAATATTGATACTCCCTTCATCATCTGAATCAATGTTGATAGTGCCCTCATCATCTGAATAAATGTTAATAGTGCCCTTAACGTGAATAGTGTTCATTTACATCATTAAAATTGTAACAGGGCTACAATATGAGTTGGTCATATTGTACATAATGGATAATTATCTAAAATTATGTAAACATACATAATAGCTAGGATGACTGACTCTGGAAAAACTTATGTCATAACCACTGAGGCTCACCTCACTTCCTTCCTGGCTGACTGTGGGATATCAGCTGAATAACCAGATCATAATTTGTAGTCTCACATACAACCAAAGTGTACTTAAGCTCTGCCTTTCCTTTCCAAAGGTTTTTTATTTTTATTTTTATTTTTATTTTTTGTTTGTCATCTATGCCTGTTTTTTTTTACTCTTAATTATTTGTTCTTAGTTAATCCCCTTGTCACTAAACCTAGGGATCTTATTACCCTGTTATATTTAAAGTAACTTGGTATTTGTTTCTTGTAATCATTTATTGGAATTAAGTAATAGTATAATTGTTTATATCATCTACCACAGTATCATAGTAAAATCTTCCACATTAATATACTCTCACCCTGTTTATTTTTACACTTAGATTTATATTAGAGTAAAATTCAAGATTTACTCAGATATACATATATCTGAGTAATATATATCTTTTTTTTTCGTAATTATCTATTTGAGCTCACTTTGTTTTCTTAGGTTCATACCAACTATAGGATTTTAATTAACCATTACTAAGCTAATTATCCTCAAGTTCATTTTACTTTATGATTATTATTTTTCTTATTATTTTTTATTTTACATTTATATTGTCAGTCTCTACTGATTTTTTGTTTTTTTTATTTTATCTAACTTCTGTGTCCTTCCTGGCTATCTATTGGATCTCTATTTTACTTCTAAATTGTTACTATTTTATTTTATTTGCTTTTATTCTTGTGTTTTGCTATATCATGTATCTTGTATCGTGATCCCTCTGCATCTCTATGCACACTGATATTGATCCTGATCAAAATCTTCTGTCTCATATCTACACCAACCAGCACATTGATCATCATTATTGCAAGTATTTCACAGCACACCAGGCTAAAAACAAACTCCAAAATAACACCTGTTTATCAGTTTACAACCAAAATGTTAGATCACTTGGTAAACATTTTGACGATTTAAATGCATTACTCACAGCACTAGGTACTAACTTATCGTTCATTATTCTAACAGAAACTTGGCTAAATAAAGACTATACCCAACTCTACAACTTAGCTGGTTATAAAGCCATTCATAACTGTAGGCCAAATAAAAAAGGTGGTGGCACAGCTATATATTACCGAGATACATTTATCTGCAACAGTATTATTAGTGACAGAGATGACTACTGTGAATATACTTTTGCTCAGTTTACAATTAAATCCCTTAAATCCTCATTGACTATTGGAGCCATCTATAGATTTCCCAATACTAACATAGCTTCTTTCTCAGACAACCTAAGTAATCTTATTATAAACAACAATCTCAACAAAAACCACATCATTCTGGGAGGAGACTTTAATATTGACCTGGGTCAACAAAATTGCTCTCAAGTTGACTATTTCCTTAACAGCATGAACTCCTGTATGCTAATCCCCACAATCACCAAACCTACCCGAGTCACTCAAACATCAGCCACTACCTTGGACCACATATGGACAAACATAACAGCTCCCCTTGTATCTGGTATAATCTACGACAGAACAACTGACCACTATCCTACCTTTCTCATAGCGAACATGGACATAACACCACCAAAAAGCAAGAAACTTTCATTTAGGCTACACAGTGAATCAGCTTTGGGCAATCTTACAGATGCATTTCACAATATTAACTGGGATTCTGAATTCAATAATACCCAGGATATAAATTCATTAGCTAACCTCTTCCTCTCCAAAACTCTAAGCCTCTACAACCTTCATTGTCCCCTTCTTACCAAGCAAGTAACTGACAAAAGATTAAACAATCCATGGCTCACAAGCGGCATTCTCAATTCAATCAACAAGAAACATGAATATGAAAAGAAACTTAGGATTGGCCTAGTTTCAAAGGAAGTAGCTAAAAGGTACTCATCAATGCTTACCAGTATCATAAGAAAGGCAAAACTTGCATATTATGTGAATAGATTCAATGAAGCAAAAGGCAACATGAAAAGCACTTGGAAAACCATCTCTAGTATCCTAGGAACTAAACAACACTCACATAACCAAATAAAACTCTACAAGGATGGGGATATACCGTCAACTGATTTAGAAATGGCAAATGAATTTAATAGTTTTTTTTCATCGGTTGGTGCTAATCTTGCCAGTAAAATCCCACAGACTCAGACACATATTAACACATATCTCTCAGGCAGCTATCCAAACTCTCTTCTCCTTTCACCAATCAGCCCGGAAGATGTTGTGTCCATCATACACTCTCTAAAAACAAAGGCAGGGAACACCAGTGAAATTCCGTCCATTGTATACAAGAGAGCCTCCCATGCCCTTGCCCCACCCATAGCCCTACTGTTCAACAAATCTATAGAGTGTCACACCTTCCCTGATATCCTCAAAAAAGCAAGAGTAACGCCAGTCCATAAAGGAGGCAATCCGGCGGACATAAACAATTATAGACCAATATCAAATCTACCCATTCTATCAAAAATATTTGAAAAAATTATTTACAAACAGCTCTATTCCTACCTCGTAAAATTCGACATACTCAGCCCCTGCCAGTTTGGCTTCAGGTCCCAAAAGAGCACCAACGATGCAATCATTAGTCTCCTTGACGTAATCTACTCAGCACTTGACAAAAATGAGTTTCCGATTGGACTCTTCATTGACCTAAGAAAAGCCTTTGATACTGTTAATCACAACTACCTCTTACTTAAACTCCAGCATTATGGAATCCGAGGCCTTGCCCTTGACTACATCCGATCCTATCTTAGTGACAGACACCAATATGTAACTATCAATGAAACAACTTCTTCCACTCTACCAATTACCGTTGGAGTGCCACAGGGCAGCATCTTAGGACCTCTTCTATTTCTTATATATATAAACGATCTGCCTAATGTCTCTAATATTCTCAAACCTATATTGTTTGCTGACGATACTACTCTTATCTATTCAGACCTCAACCCACATACACTAAATAATGTTGTGAATAATGAATTAAAAAAAGTCCACTTATGGATGTCAACTAACAAACTAACATTAAACATCGAAAAGACTTACTACATCTTATTTGGAAGCAAATCATCAAATGCAATTCAGCTACAGATAGACAACATTAACATCAGTAATAAAAATGATGGCAAGTTTCTTGGCCTATTCCTAGACAAGAGACTCAACTTCAGCACCCACATTCAACACATAACTAAGAAAGTCTCTAAGACAGTTGGTATACTCTCCAAAATCAGATATTATGTTCCTAACTCTGCTCTCCTCTCTCTCTATTATGCTCTAATCTACCCCTATCTTAATTATGGTATCTGTGCATGGGGGTCTACCACTGCAAACCACCTTAAGCCCATCATCACCCAGCAAAAATCTGCTATCAGAATAATAACTAACTCTGCTTTCAGACAACACTCAGCTCCCTTGTTTAAATCCCTAAACTTGCTAAATATTAACTCCCTCCACACATTCTCTTGTGTCAACTACATCTACAAAACCCTGTTCTTAAATGCAAACCATGCTCTGAAACTCTCTCTGGACAGATGTAATAGGACCCATTATCACCACACCAGAAATAAATATCTCTTTGATATCCCAAACTTAATCTGTGTAAACACTCTATGCAAATTAAGGGACCTAGTCTATGGAACTCACTCCCTAGTGAATTGAAAAACTGTAAAACTTTTGCCTTATTTAAAAACAAAACCAAAAAGTACTTAATTTCATCTTCTTAGTTTCCTACACTGAGCTTTATTTTTTGCTCTGTATCTAGTGTTACCCAATCTCCTAATTCTTATGTACTTAACCCAAACAACCTTATCATTGTGGTCATTGCTGTCTTCCTTTATGTGCTAGCCATTTGCTGTATTGTGCCTACCAAATTTTGTCAACTACCATTCAAGCTTTCATTGCAATCAATCTTAGCTACCTAAGTGCTTTATTATACTGTACCTACAATTTTCTCTCATCTTTTTTTTTTCTTTTTTCTTTTCTTGCCATGTAACTGTTATCATTTCTTTTTTATAATTTTTGCTAGTATTTACCTACTAAAAATTTTCTTAGATTAAGGACCTGCCCGAAACGCTGCGCGTACTAGTGGCTTTACAAGATTGTAATTACCATATTATATATTCTTACATTCCCAATGTACCTTCTTGTATATGAATAAATAAATAAATAAATAAATAAATAATAGGAATTTGCAGTATCACTCTTGCCTTCGTGTACAAATATTTCTCTTGGGTCTTAACTATTATTGTCCGTTTCCACATTGTTTGACTGTTTTATAACTATGCTTCTTCATCGTCTGACTCACTAATATGAGTCGTTCATCGTCTATATATTGCCCTTGTGATCAGAATAAATGTTAATAGCGCCCTTATCGTCTGTATCAATGTTGCGTGTGCCTTCATCGTCTGAATCACTGAGATATAAATCTTCCTCTAGCACACTGCAGAGTTAACTTATCCTTTACAACACTCTGTAGCGTTAACTCCTGCTTTACAACACTCTGTAGATATAAATCCTCTGCTACGACACTCTGTAGAGTAAAGTCCTCAGCTACGACCCTAGAGACATCAGCAGTGGCTGTGCCTGGGATTTCATTGCGGCCACTTGAGAGGTGTCTCCTATAGGGATGGTAAAATGGTCGAGGAAACTGCTTTTTCTGCCTCACAAGGCCACGCTCCTCTTTTACAACACTCTGTAGATTTAAATCCTCTGTTACGACACTTTGTAGAGAAAAGTCCTTGGNATGAGTTGGTCATATTGTACATAATAGGAATTTGCAGTATCACTCTTGCCTTCGTGTACAAATATTTCTCTAGGGTCTTAATATTATTGTCCGTTTCCACATTGTTTGACTGATTTATAACTATGCTTCTTCATCGTCTGACTCACTAATATGAGTCGTTCATCGTCTATATATTGCCCTTGTGATCAGAATAAATGTTAATAGTGCCCTTATCGTCTGTATCAACGTTGCGTGTGCCTTCATCGTCTGAATCACTGAGATATAAATCTTCCTCTAGCACACTCTGCAGAGTTAACTTCTCCTTTACAACACTCTGTAGAGTTAACTTCTCATTTACAACACTCCGTAGCGTTAACTCCTCCTCTACAACACTCGGTAGATTTAAATCTACACTCGGTAGATTTAAATCCTGTGCTACGACACTTTGTAGAGTAAAGTCCTCAGCTACGACACTCTGTGGAGTAAAGTCCTTTGCTACGACTCTAGAGACATCAGCAGTGGCTGTGCCTGGGGTTTCATTTCGCCACTGAGAGGTGTCTCCTATAGGATGGTAAAATGGTCGAGGAAACTGCCTTTCCTGCCTCACAAGGCCATGTGACTCCTTCTCCTTTACAGCACTGTGTAGATTTAAATCCTCTGCTACGACACTTTGTAGAGTAAAGTCCTCAGCTACGACACTCTGTGGAGTAAAGTCCTTTGCTACGACTCTAGAGACATCAGCAGTGCTGTGCTGGGTTCATTGCGGCCATTGACAGGTTCAATAAATAATATATAAATATGTTTATTCAGGAAAGGTACATACATAGAGAGATTTTACATAAGTGGATCGATTTATAGATAGAGCTAGTACATACAATGCCTAAAGCCACTATTACGCAATGCGTTTCGGGCAAGAAAACATTAATATCTAAAACTTAATGCTAATTGAACAAAAGAATAAAATGTTTTGAGAACAGATACAAATAAAGGTACAAAAAAAAGGGGGGAACATGACTGAAAAGCAGCACAAATACAATATGTAGACAAACAGCGTTGAATAAAAAAAAAAAAAAAAAATAAGACATGGGTTGACAATAGAGGGGTAAGGTAGGTTACAGGGAGTTTATCAGGTAGTGTTTAGTTTTAATCTTAAACTGGTTGAGAGAGGTACAGTCTTTAACATGGTGGGAAGGTCATTCCACATTCTGGGTCCCTTGATTTGTAGAGCATTTCTAGTTTGGTTAAGTCGTACTCTTGGAATATCAAAACTGTATTTATTTCTGGTGTGGTGCTCATGGGTTCTGTTACAGCTTTCAATGAAGCTTTTGAGGTCAGGATTGGCATTACAGTTCAGCGTTTATATATGTATAATACACATGAGAGAATGTGCAGTGACTTAATATCTAACATATTGAGAGATTTGAGTAGGGGTACCGAGTGATGTCTGGGGCCAGAGTTGGATATTGTCCTAATAGCAGCTTTGTGTTGAGTAATTAGAGGACGTAAATGATTTTGGGTAGTAGAACCCCAAGCACAAATACCATAGTTGAGATATGGATAGATGAGGGAGTAATAGAGAGTCACCAGGGCAGGGCGGGGTACATAATATCTGATCTTAGAAAGAATGCCAACAGTTTTTGAAACTTTTTTTGATATATTTAGAATGTGTCCCTGGAAATTAAGCTTGTGATCAATGAGAACGCCAAGGAATTTGCCATCTAATTTGTTACAAATTTGGGTATTGTTAATCTTGAGATTTATTTGGTTAGAGGATTTATTGCCAAACAGAATATAGAAAGTTTTGTCAATGTTAAGGGTGAGTTTGTTGGCAGTTAGCCAAAGATGGACTTTATTAAGCTCGGTATTTACTGTGGCATTTAGAGCAAGGGGGTCAGGACTGGAGTAAATGAAGGTTGTGTCGTCAGCAAATAGAATTGGTCTAAGGTGTTGGGAGGCATTTGGAAGGTCATTAATGTAGATGAGAAAGAGGAGAGGGCCAAGTATACTGCCCTGAGGAACACCAATGTTGATGGGTAGGGTAGGAGAAATTGAATTGTTCACAGAAACATACTGGAGTCTATCAGTAAGGTAAGATTTGAGGTATTGCAGGGAGAGTCCTCTGACTCCATAATGATGTAATTTAAGAAGAAGGTTTTGGTGGTTCACAGTGTCAAAAGCCTTACGCAGGTCCACAAATAACCCAACAGGGAACTCATTTTTATCAAGAGCTGCATGAATTAAGTTAATCATACTAATCAGTGCATCGTTAGTGCTTTTTTTAGGTCTGAAGCCATATTGGCAAGAGCTAAGTATATTGTGCTTGGCTAGATAAGAGTAAAGCTGCTTGTAGATTAGTTTTTCAAAAATTTTTGATAAGTTAGGCAGGATTGAAATAGGTCTGTAGTTGTTAACATCAGTGAGATCACCACATTTGTGGACAGGGGTTACTCTCGCTTTTTTAGAATATCTGGGAAGGTTTGGAGTTCAAGTGACTTGTTGAAGAGCAATGTAATTGCAGGGGCTAAGGATCTGGAGGCTTTTTTGTAAATTAATGTCGGAATCTCCTCAAGGGCACTAGACTTGGTTTTAAGGGAAAGGATTATCTCATTGACATCAGTGGAATTAGTAGGCTTTAGGTACAGAGACTGTGGATAGTTACCTGTAAGGTAGTCCTTAACCTCAGTACTGGAAGAAGGAATATCATTTGCAAGGGATGACCCAATGGAAGAGAAGAACCTATTGAACTCAATAGCAGAATCAGATGCTGAAAGCTGACCATCGTTATTTGACAGGAGTGTTGGTTTGTTATTTAAAATCTTCTTTGATCCCAAGATTTGTGAAATTGTGCTCCAAGTTTTTTTAATGTTGCTCTTTATTTGGGTAAATTTATCTTCGTAGTATTTAGTTTTGGCTCGTCTAATTATCTTAGATAGCAGTAAAGAGTAATTCTTTGAGAATTCTTTAGAGACGGTTCCTAGCCTATACTTCTTCTCAAGGTCATGTTTTTTATTAATGGATTTAAGTATTCCCTTTGTAAGCCAGGGATTGTTAAGCCTTTTGGTAGTGACTTGTTTTGTAAGCATAGGACAGTGGGTGTTATAAAGGCTTAGAGTTTTTTGAAGAAAAGATTGTACTGCTAGGTTGATGTCCCCTATGTTACCTAACTCTGATTCCCAATTGACATTATCAGCAGCAGTTATAAAATTGCCTATAGCAGATTCATTGTGCAGCCTAAAACTTATCTCCCTTGACTCTAGAGGTGGTTTGTTAATGTTAGTTAAGAGAAATGTGGGGTAATGGTCTGTAGTACTGTCGGTGATTATACCTGAAGTAAGCGGAGAGGTTATGTTGGTCCAGATGTGATCTAGAGTCGTGGCAGTACTATCAGTGATTCTGGTAGGTCTAGTGATTAAGGGTATGAGGAAGCAGGAATTCATACAGTTGAGGAAGCTAACAGTAGTAGGGTGCTCAGGCTCACAGAGGTCAATATTAAAGTCCCCTGCGATAATTAGATGGTTTTTGTTAAGTCTGTTATCGAGTATTAGATTTCTAAGGTTTGAATTGAATTCGGGCACATCAGTGTTAGGAATCCTATAGGTGTTCAGTGAATCCTCCACAGTGTTAGGTGTCTCCTATAGGGATGGTAAAATGGTCGAGGAAACTGCCTCACAAGGCCATGCTCCTCCTTTACAACACTCTGTAGATTTAAATCCTCTGTTACGACACTTTGTAGAGAAAAGTCCTTGGCTACGACACTCTGTGGAGTAAAGTCCTTTGCTACGACTCTAGACACATCAGCAGTGGCTGTGCCGGGGTTTCTTTTGGCCACTTGAGAGGAGTCTCCTATAGGGATGGTAAAATGGTCGACGAAACTGCCTTTCCTGCCTCACAAGGCCATGTGACTCCTCCTTTACAGCACTGTGTAGATTTAAATCCTCTGCTACGACACTCTGTAGAGTACATGTCTCTAGAGTCTCTAGAGTCCTTCGCTACGATTCTAGAGACATCAGCAGTGGCTGTGCCTGGGGTTTCATATCGGCCACTTGCCAGGTGTCTCCTATAGGGATGGTAAAATGGTCGAGGAAACTGCCTTTTCTGCCTCACAAGGCCATGCTCCTCCTTTACAACACTCTGTAGATTTAAATCCTCTGTTACGACACTTTGTAGAGAAAAGTCCTTGGCTACGACACTCTGTGGAGTAAAGTCCTTTGCTACAACTCTAGAGACATCAGCAGTGGCTGTGCCTGGGGTTTCATTGCGGCCACTTGAGAGGAGTCTCCTATAGGGATGGTAAAATGGTCGAGGAAACTGTCTTTCCTGCCTCACAAGGCCATGCGACTCCTCCGTCCAGGACGACACAACAGTCGTATTTTCACTCTTTACTTCCATGTTTGCTTCAGACAAGATCTCGTATGATTAGTTACTGCGACTGTGTCTTCTCAATACTGAGCATCAGAGATTCAGATGCCGCTTTTATCAGTGTTATATACACCTCTCCTTACATGTCCTTCCATCACTCGTCGCGATTAACAACGATTTCTAATACATAAGAATAAAGGTAACTGCAGAAGGCCTTTTGGCCCTGTACGACTCTGGGTTCTTTAGATGGAAACCAGAGGTCAAAATTTGAGCTTATCAAGCTACCATATATTGATTGTTGACCAGACCACACACTAGAAGTTGAAGGGACGACGACGTTTCGGTCCGAAACGTCGTCGACGACGAAACGACGACCGAAACGTCGTCGTCCCTTCAACTTCTAGTGTGTGGTCTGGTCAACATACGTCAGCCACGTTATTGCAAGCTACCATATAGTAAACACGCTTCGCGAGCTGCATATGTCGTATCTTCCCTGCCAGTCGTAAGACTAGTCTTGTCTCTCAAAGAGTATT
>WNGS01150797.1:0-10000 GCA_020271785.1 Procambarus virginalis
ACATATGACCCCGAGGTCACCCGAGATACGAACCTTACAATATGACCCCGAGGTCACCCGAGCTACGAGCATACATATGACCCCTGAGGTCACCCGAGCTACGAGCATACATATGACCCGAGGTCACCCGAGCTACGAACATACATATGACCCCCGAGGTCACCCGAGCTACGAGCATACATATGACCCCCGAGGTCACCAGGCTACGAACATACATATGACCCCGAGGTCACCGAGCTACGAACATACATATGACCCCCGAGGTCACCCGAGCTACGAACATACATATGACCCCGAGGTCACCCGAGCTACGAACATACATATGACCCCGAGGTCACCCGAGCTACGAGCATACATATGACCCCCGAGGTCACCCGAGCTACGAACATACATATGACCCCCGAGGTCACCCGAGCTACGAGCATACATATGACCCCCGAGGTCACCCGAGCTACGAACATACATATGACCCCGAGGTCACCCGAGCTACGAGCATACATATGACCCCGAGGTCACCCGAGCTACGAGCATACATATGACCCCCGAGGTCACCCGAGCTACGAACATACATATGACCCCCGAGGTCACCCGAGCTACGAACATACATATGACCCCCGAGGTCACCCGAGCTACGAGCATACATATGACCCCGAGGTCACCCGAGCTACGCATACATATGACCCCCGAGGTCACCCGAGCTACGAACATACATATGACCCCCGAGGTCACCGAGCTACGAGCATACATATGACCCCGAGGTCACCGAGCTACGAGCATACATATGACCCACGAGGTCACCCGAGCTACGAACATACATATGACCCCCGAGGTCACCGAGCTACGAGCATACATGGACCACGAGGTCACCAGAGCTACGAACATACATATGACCCCCGAGGTCACCCGAGCTACGAACATACATATGACCCCCGAGGTCACCAGAGCTACGAACATACATATGACCCCCGAGGTCACCAGGGCTACGAACATACATATGACCCCCAAGGTCACCAGAGCTACAAACATACATATGACCCCCGAGGTCACCCGAGCTACGAACATACATATGACCCCGAGGTCACCAGAGCTACGAACATACATATGACCCCGAGGTACCTGAGCTACGAACATACATATGACTCCTGAGGTCACCCGAACATCGAACATACATATTGTAACACGGGGGGGGGGGGGGATTGACGATGTGAGCTGTGCCTCGTACCCTTTCTACTTTCTCTGTACCCGTATTCTTACTTTAGTTCTCTATACCAAAGAGACCCCAAAACCTTTACTGTTAGCCGACCCCACGCCACGTGGTCTCAAGACGATTGACCGTCTTGAGATTCTACACCCGTGTGACGTGACATAGGCTTCCAGCAAAACCCTAGGGTCGCCTTTTCCGCCACCACCAGACCATTAACACTGAGCAATGATCGCGGTCTGGATCGATCACGCTAAACAATCAACCTTGGGGCTTGATCCCCACTAGTAACATATAACCTTGGATCTTATGTGTGAGTTAATTAAAAATCAACGGTAATGACGAATTCCGATTCGATGTTAGAATCGGCGCCCAATTCAACTCGGCCTCGTGGGGACCACGTGACAAGGACCAATTCACATAAATATAACATACACATGGAAATAATGAAAATGCAGATTATTAACTAATTAATTTATTCAAAAGCTAAACAAGATCTAAAAAAATGGCACTCCCTGACGTTTGAACACTCCTGACTGAACATTTAAAGACAAGGATTGGACCTATCCCTATAAACTCTGAGCAACTTTCCCTCTATGTTGACCAGTTGGGTGGAGTGCTGGTCTTGGGTGGAGAGGTGAGATGGTTACCTCTCCCAGTCGCTCCTGAAACCACACTGCTCTCCCTCTCTCTGTTCTTCCAGACCAGAGCATTGTATTGTTCCGCTAGTATCTAAGTTACATGTTGGGTTTGAGTTTTAACAACTAACCTCTGTTGTTCTGAATGATCCAGATTGGTTGAATTATTTTACTGAAGTTAAATTACACACAGCATCTTAATGAAAAGCTATTCCCAATTACAAAATACTATTTGACCTTTGAGAAATAGAGGACATGGAAACGGTGACCTATGACCTTCAGGTCACTCTGCCGTACAACTTAGTTCTGGCTCGTGACGTCACTGATGGTGACTTAAACTCATTCTTCTAATAATTAGAATACTCTTGATATTTTAACCAGTAATACTATACAATACAATTTGAATGCAAAATGAATGAAGGCTAATTTCTCTAAATAAGTGAATACTATAGGATGATTCATTATGAAACTATGAACAAAGACGTCAGCCATTTTGTGACTCAGATTGCTAATCCCCAGAGGAATGCGTGTTGCTGGGAGTCAGGTCCCTACCCGAGACTTCTAGAACCTTTGGATCATCTCATACAAACACGACCTAGTTGTTACATATGACCCCCGAGGTCACCAAGCTACGAACATACATATGACCCCCGAACTACGAGCATACATATGACCCCCGAGGTTACCCGAACTACGCACATACATATGACCCCGAGGTCACCCAAGCTATGAAATACATATGACCCCGAAGTCACCAAAGCTACAAACATGCATATGACCCCCGAGGTCACTCGAGCTACGACATACATATGACCCCCTAGGTCACCTGAGCCATGAGCATACATATGACCCTGAAGTCACCTTTTCTACGAACATATATATATGACCCCAGAGGTCACGCAGCTGTTATATTCAATTCCCCGCCAGTTGGAACATAACCAATCACAAGTGAGTAGGCCTCTGACGTCATGCCAGACAGAGGAGCATCAAGCCATGCTTGCGGTAGTCAGTCATCTCCACAGACCCAGAGTAGTAGGACCTCGGCTGGCCAGATATATATCTGTTGCCTTAGCCAATAAATCGACGAAGCATCATCTGTGTCTACATTCAACCCCCCACAAGGCAAGAAGAATACTGGTAGCAGCAGTGGGACCTAGAATTTTTTTCTGGAATTCAAGTTAACCCAGCATCGCCTCGTGCAACGCTGCCTCCACCGCCACCGCCCTCTACCTCCATTTAGCCGCCATCCTGCCACCCACGCATCAAATATTGTGTCAGACCGGGGTCCTGTCATCAACCACTACTCCAGACCAACGTATCAGAAGTAAGGGTCAATAATTTCCTGTTTGAACGCAATTCATCAGTGAGAAGGGAAGATTCCTGCGCCAGCCCATTTTTTGAAAATCGCGCGCCACGTGCAAGCCACCTGCAGCACCACCATCTCCACCACAGCTGACAGCATCAAGCTTGGGAGTGTTCAGGCTATTGCAATCGTCGTCAGCCATCGTCGCAAGCGTCAATTGATAATTGTGGGGTGTTCTACAAGTAATTCAAGAGAAATGGTGAAAAAAAAAATACGATTGTTGTTATAGTGTCGTCACCCTGCCACATCGACGCCACGCTGCCACATCAACACCTCATTCTCACCTCTCACCATCACCACCACAGCTCCTGCTACATCATCGCTGTGAACTTCTCCAGAGATAAGTGTTTCCCCCGCTATCGTCGTCTCAGAATTTATCTTCGTGCTTACTACTGTGGGGCCCCCAGCTTCGTGCAACCGCCGCAAGGAGCGTTGTTGTCCAGCCAGATGTAAACACGCCTCACATGTGCCTTCACACGTCTCGTCGCCGTTTTGGTATTTGGCCACTGTTATATTGTAAATCCTGCAGACCTGAGTTAAGTGGTTATGAGATAATATATCGTGTACTACGTTTTAATGAAGTTTAACGTATAATATCCATAATATCCTGTGAATTGACCATTCAGTGACTTGCTAAATATTGGAGCTGATCCAGTTCTCCATTCTCACAGTTTCTGAGTCATTTCACATACTCCTGCATTGATTCCCATTTATTAATTGTTAATGCTGTCATTAGTGAATTCAAATTCCAGAGAAGTAGAAAGAATAATTGTTTCTAGCAGTTTATTTTGCATAATAGAAAATTGTTTTTGAGATTTCATAGACAATAGAACATAGAAAAATTCTGATATTTCTCCAGACCTAACTTTGAAATTAATCCTTTGCGCATTTTATTTTACACTTTTCATAGCATGTTACCCATGTGCCTGTGTGCAATTGTTTTTGATGAACCATTTTTCATGCATTGCCACATGTTGTGTTGAGGTTTTATTCTAAATTGCTGTGCTTAGTCTGGTTTAATTAATTTACATATATCTAATTCCAGTCATTTTTTAATGAAAGATGCTAAAATTAATTCACAATTTGCTTGTTCTTAATTATTTTCTTGCTAGCCCAATTTAATAATTTTATTTCTGCCAATTTTTTTACTTTAGCCAAGTTGATATTTTTGAGTGTTTATTTTTTGTGTATACTATCTCTGATGCCAGGTGCACTTAATTATAATCTGTGTCAAATATTAATTCCACGGCTGTAACAATGCCTACCACTGTTGAAACTCCCTCAGACTTAACAGGAGCAGTTGCTCATCCAATGGCCAGAGATCAGCTCAGGAAATGGCTATTCCTCTTTTTGCTGGCGAATTGCATTACTCGAGTCTTGGTTTAGTAAAGTTGAAGCGAAAACAGTTGCACGTTTTTCAAGCCTACTGATGCCGAATACTTGGCAATTGCACGTTCAGCGTAGACACAACCAAGGTGATGCACGTTTTGTTGTTGATGAGAAAGCCATTGTTAGCCTCCAGTCTTGGCCTGAATTTAAAGATTTCTTTCGCCCGCGCTTTATTAATAAAGGAGACCTTGACCCGTATAGGTTAGTCAAGAAAATTGCCAATGCCACCATGCAGCCTGGTGATTCGTTTAATGCGTTTACTAGCCGTCTCGATCAGTATCTTTATGCCTTAGTTTCTGCTATGAATAATTCGACTTGGTTAGATAAAGACAATAATCTGTCCGCTGAGTCTATGGCTAAAATGATAGCGTTTGGTACTTTAAGCATTTTGCCCCCAAGCATACTAAGCCAATCGTTGAGCAACAAAATTTTGGTGTTAAACATGAAATTGGTGAAGTGTTTGAAGCCATTAACAATGCCCTGATAAACTAGCTCCCCGAAGTGCTCAACTGTTGCCACCCTCTGATACTGTAAATGTAGTAACAAGCTCTCAGCAGCCTTCCACAAATTCTCAAAACTCTTGGTCGCAGAACCGCACCCATGCTCGTAGCCCTCAGTCAAATTCAAATTCGCCGCCTCATAAATTGCCGAAACGCCATAGTCCACAACCATCCGCTTCCTCATGTTGGCATTGTGGTAAGAGTAACCACATCGCAAGGGACTGTTGGTCCGCCCCTAGATCATCACCTCCTAGACAATTCTCTCGGTCCCCTCGTCAATCTAATCATTCTAGGCTACCATATTGCAAGTACCATAAAAGTCGGTCACCACACTGCGGATTGTAGAGCTAGGCAAAGGGCATCTCCACCTCGTAACTCCCATGGTCAGTCTTGGCGAGGCTCACAGCGTCCAAGACATTATCAGAACCCTCGTAATTACAACTCCCAGCCCAACTATAATGCAATTTCAAATTATAATACTCAGTCACAGAATGCTGGAGTTCAGAATGTTCACTCCATGTCGTCGGGAAACCCCCAAGGCCATCCGCTAACCAATTCAAGCTAGCCAATCCTAGTGCCCTCCCTGTGTATTCAGTAGCTACCCAAAACAGATTTGGACACTTGACAGAGGAGGACACTGACTCTAGACCAGTTGTAGATGTTGACGGAACCACAGTACATTTAACCCAGACAAGACGCAGATATCCCAGACAACATAAGTCAAAAGTAGTAACTTGTCCAGTCTCAAGTGATGGTCCCCTTGTATCAGCCATTGTACATGGTAGAGTTTTAAAAGTTTTTCTTGATTCAGGTGCAAAAATTAATATTGTCAAGCCTTCAGCTCTTAGAGACATTGAAAGTAAGCACCCAACTACTTTAAAACAGTCACACATACCTTTTCTAAGTGGTATTTCAGGAAATAAAGTAAAAGTTCAGGGTGAAATTGACCTCCCACTCAAGTTCAATGATGTCACATTGTCTATAACATGTTTAGTTGTTGACATTATTCATTTTCCTGGAGACATTCTCTTAGGTCTGTACACCATGATTGATGAAAATATTGCATTGTTTCCCCATCGTTGGAACATAAGTATCAAAGACCATATCATACCCTTGTGTAGCATGTATCGACAGGGCCATGAGTTCAATCTTCAATCGGACTACGTTAATTTCGTTGACACCCGCCTTGCTAGCGTAGGTTTGTCAGATCATTGTCGTGTTAGCATACCCGAGAAAATAGGCACTCGATTGAAGCATCGTAGTGGTGCAGTTGTTAAGGAGAGTGAGTATCGGGATCTTCTGGAAGGGGACGCCCTAACAGATTCTCGTTGTCTTGCTCGCCTGGCAGCTTCCATCTCTGAAGTCAGTGGTTCCACGGCTACTGACACTGTGCTGCACTCTCATTCTCTCACCAGAATAAGAGTTAAGGTTCAGGGAGTGCCTGAGTTGTCGGATGTGATTGCGGAAAGTGAAACGTGTAAAGTGAATGGTACATTTGTTGAACCCTCCTGGCACACAGTGCAGGACGGTACTGTTACATTATTTATTGCAAACACTAGTAATGCCGACATCCATCTCCAGTCTGGTACCCATGTTGTAGATTTTGCCCATTACTCGTTACCGGTGCGAGTTGTGGATGATGTCTCCATGGATCATACTGTTTGTACTCTCACGCCAGGAGAACAGGGATCTCAGCCAGAGGTGCAAGCGCAACACCTCAGTCCTACTGATTTTCCTGACTCTGTGGCTCAGCTTTTGGAAATTTTGAACAGAAATAGAGCCGTTGTCGCCTACCAGGAGAAAAGTTAGGTCTCACTCCTCTCATTACACATAAAATTCCACTTGAACAAGGAACTACCCCTATTTATGTACCAGCTTACCGTCTTCCCCATTCTCAGAGAGCAGAAGCCGATAGACTTATAGAGGAAATGCTACAGAGTGATGTAATCGAATCGAGTAATTCACCATGGAACGCTCCATTGATTCTTGTACCAAAGCGAGATGGGACTTGGAGACCTGTAATCGATTATCGAAAGCTTAACAGAGTAACAATACCTGATCGTTTCCCACTTCCAGTTCTAAATGATTTGTTGCAAAGTATTGGTCGAAATAAAGTATTCTCAACGTTAGATTTGTTGCAGGGATTCTGGCAAATCCCCCTTGATGAAGAAAGTAAACAATTGACAGCCTTTAGTACTCCCAATGGTCATTTTCATTTCAAAAGAATGCCATTTGGTTTGCGGAGTAGTCCAATAACTTTTTCACGGCTCATGACAAATCTATTTCGTCGATTGATAGGAAGTACACTTCTAGTTTACCTTGATGATCTCATAATCATGTCGCAAGATGTTCAGACTCATTTCCAGAACCTTGAAAAAGTACTTGCAAAGCTCGCTGAAGCTAATTTAAAAATAAAGCTTGCAAAATGTTCATTTTTAAAAGAGAAGATTAATTTCCTAGGTCATACAGTTACACCTTCAGGTATTACATTGAATGAATCAAAAATTATTGCTGCCCGTGATTTTCCAACGCCTCGTACCGCAGAAGCCGTAAGACAGTTCACAGGTCTTGTAGGATTTTATCGTTCATTTATTGCTGGATTCTCTATTATAGCCGCTCCACTTTACAAGTTGCAAAGAAAAGATGAACCCTTTGTTTGGGGAGAGGCCCAGGATCAGTCATTCAAAAAACTCAAAGCAGCCTTGATTTCGTCACCTGTCCTTAGGTACCCAGATTTTTCTAAACCTTTTACGTTGGTTACAGATGCTAGTGACATAGGTTTAGGTGCTGCATTACTTCAAACAGAAGGTCACAGAGATCACGCAATAGCTTATGCTAGCCGTACATTATCTAAAGAAGAGAAAAATTATAGCGCAACAGAACGAGAAGCCTTAGCAGTTGTCTGGGCAGAGATACAATTTATAATTACCCAGTTCATGTTCTTACAGATCACCAACCATTAATTCCCTTGTTCAAAAATAAGAATCCAGTTGGAAAGTTTGCTAGATATTTGCTCACAATTCAAGAATTCAATCCCACATTTGGATATATTCCAGGAAAGCAAAATGTTGTAGCCGATGCGCTTTCTCGACACGTAGCTGCGATTCAGTTAAATTACCCAGCATTAGATGCTACAGTAGTAGAAACGGAACAGAGACAAGACCCCATATGGGCACCCGTCATTAAATTTTTGACTAAGCAAGACACTCGCCCGATTCATAAACCGCCAGTACCATTGAAAGAACTAGTTATGTTAGACAATTTACTGTGTAGAGTAGTAAAGCTAGGGACAGCCCCGAGGAAATGTTGTCAGTTAGTTGTTCCAGCTGTCTTGGTACCAACTGTGTTAAAAATTATCCATGATGCTCCTGCAAGTGCACATCCAGGAAAGGATCGTACACTCCAACAAGGTCGATTGAAGTATTTTTGGCCAAAAATGGCTAAGGACACATGTTGACAGATGTTTAACTTGCTTACAGCACAAGGGACATGTTTCAGGACCTAATCCAATTCAGATGTACCCAACAACTAAAGCTCCTTGGGAAAGAGTATCGATGGATTTATTGACAAATTTTGCGGAAACAGAGAAAGGGAACAAACATTTGCTTGTAATGGTCGATAATTTTTCACGATTTTGCGAACTAGTTCCTATCCCGAACAAAACAGCAGAAACTATAGCCAGTGCATTCCATGACCACATAATTTGTAGATATAGTATGCCTAAAGTAATCCTTTCAGATAATGGTCCAGAATTCAGTAATAGTATTTTAACTAGCTTGTGTGATTTATATAACATTAAAAAATGTAGCATCATGCCTTATCATCCGGCAAGTAACGGACTCGCCGAACGTACTAACAGAAAAGTGTTAGATGCCTTGAGAGTCACTTTGAATTTTGATAACAACAATTGGGATGATTTTATACCCTTAATTCAGTGTGCTATAAATTCTTCAATTAATGTTTCTACAGGAGACACACCTCACGCTATTCTTTATGGTACAGATAAGATCCTCCCTAATGAATTGATTAACATACCTCCTACTCCCTTATATAACGTAGATGATTTTGTTCAAGTAAAGCGTAGACAAATGCAACTAGTATTCAAGAAAATACGAGAACAATTGTCCAAAGCTACAGCCGAGTTCACTCGAGCAAGGAATGAACGAGCTAAACCCAGTAAAATAACTATTGGATCTGTAGTAATGATACTTAACCAACACAGGTCTGGTCCTATGTATAAGTTAACTAAGAAATTTTTGGGTCCATATAAGGTAATCGAGCTTATCAAAGGTAACAAGTATAGATTGAAAAATTTAGTTACAGGAGAGTATATAAATGAGCATTTAGACCATATGAAGTTAGCTAAAATGACTGTTGACGACACTGATGAGGAAGATGACAATGAACTTACCCAGACAGATACTCCTATTGGGACACCACCTTCTGTGGTTGACAGACCACTTGATGTTCAGCAACCCCATACTAGCACTTATAATCTTAGATCTAGACCTCTCGTTTCAACCGTGCACTCACCACATGTCCATTGGCTAGATGATAACGAGGTTATCCCTCAAGATGATAGTTTGTCACATGCAGTTTCATCTGTTCCTGACCATCAGTCAGAGCCAGAGTTGTATAGTGCTCTGGATGAGCTAGGTGTAGATATCCGCAGAATTTACAATTAAGTGCACTCTGCAGTTATTATGTTTGTTTTGCAAAATTCATTTGCAGTATTTCCACCACATGTGTCTTATTATTACCAATATATATATATATATATATATATATATATATATATATATATATATATATATATGATCATGTTTTCTCAATTTTATTTTGTTACAAATTAAATGCCATTGTTAAGTCTACTGCCATTTGTAATTTTTTTACAGTGCTTGTCATAAAG
>WNGS01150800.1:0-11097 GCA_020271785.1 Procambarus virginalis
GGGGTGATGGCCACTCTGGGGTGATGGCCCCCTGGGTGATAGATACTCTGGGGTGATGGCCACCTTGGGGTGATGGCCACCCTGGGGTGATAGTACTCTGGGGGGTGATGGCCACTCTGGGGTGATGGCACTCTGGACATGATGGCCATTCTGGACGATGGCCACTCGGGGATGAGGCCAGTCTGGGGTGATGGCCACTCTGGGGTGATGGCCACTCTGGGGTGATGGCCGCTCTGGGGTGATGGATACTCTGGGTGTGAAGACCACTCTGGTGTGATGGCCACTCTGGACATGATCAGGTAGCTCTGAAGGAATGATGGCCTCTCTGGTATGATTACCACTCTGGACATGATGGCCACTCTGGGGTGATGGCAACTCTGGGGTGATGGCAACTCTGGGGGTTTGGCCATCTGGACATGATGGCCACTCTGTAGTGATGTGCCACTTTAGGTGTGGCCAGTCTGGGGTGATGGTCACTCTTGGATGATAACCACTCTGGGGTGATGGTCACTCTAGGGTGATGGCCACTTTCGGGTGATGGCCACTCTGGACATGATGGAAAGTCTGGGATGATGGCCACTCTGGGATGATGTTTACTCTGGGATGATGTTTACTCTGGGATGATGGCCACTCTGGGGTGATGGCCACTTAGGGGTGATGGCCACTCTGGGGTAATGGCCGCTCTGGGGTGATGGATACTCTGGGGTAGATGACCACTCTGGGGTGATGGCCACTCTGGATATGATCAGGTAACTCTGAAGGTATGATGGCCACTCTGGGGTGATGGCAACTCTGGGGTGATGACCACTTTAGTGTGATGGCCACTCTTGGATGATTACCACTCTGGACATGATGGCCACTCTGGGGTGACAGCCACTCCGGGGTGATGGCCACTCTGGGGTATTGGCCACTCTGGACGTGATGGCCACTCTGTGGTGATGGCCACTTTCGGGTGATGGTCACTCTGGGGTGATGGCCACACTGGGGTGATGGCCACTCTGAGGTGATGACCACTCTGGGGTGATGGACACTCTAGGGTGATGGCCACTCTGGGGTGAAGGCCACTCTGGGATGATGGCCTCTCTAGGGTGATGGCCTCTCTGGACATCATGGCCACTCTGGGGTGATGACCAATTTAGGGTGATGGCCACTCTGGGGTGATGGTCACTCTGTGGTGATGGCCACTCTGGGGTGATGAACACTCTCGAGTGATGGCCACTCTGGGGTGATGACCACTCTGGGGTGATGGCCGCTCTGGACATGATGGCCACTCTTAGGTGATGGCTACTCTTGGGTGATGACCACTCTGGGGTGATGGCTACTCTGGGATGATAAGCACTCTGGACATGATGACTACTCTGGGGTGATGGCCACGCTGGGATGATGGCCACTCTTGGGTGATGGCAACTCTGAAATGATAACCACTCTGGTATGATAGCTACTCTGGGGTGATGGCCACGCTGGGATGATGGCCACTCTTGGCTGATGGCCATTCTGGGGTGATGGCCACTCTAGGGTGATGGCCACTCTGGGGTGAAGGGCACTCTAGGGTGATATGGCCACTCTGGGATGATGGCCACTCTTGGATGATGGCCTCTCTGGGATGATGGCCACTCTGGGCATGATGGCCACTCTGGGCGTGATGGCCACTCTGGGATGATGGCCACTCTGGACATCATGGTCACTCTGGGGTGATGGTCACTCTGGGGTTATGGCCACTCTGGGGTGATAGCCACTCTAGGATTATGCCCACTCTGGGGTGATGGTAACTCTGGGGTTATGGCAACTCTGGGGTGATGGTCACTCTGGGCTGATGGTCACTCTGGGGTGATGGTCACTCTGGGGTGATGACCACTCTGGGGTGGTGGACACTCTGGGGTGATGGCCTTTCTGGGATGATGGCCACTCTGGAAATGATGGCCACTCTGGCATGATGGCCACACTGGGTTGATGGCCACTCTGGGGTGATAGCCACTCTGGGGTATTGGCCACTCTGGACATGATGGTTACGCTGGGGTGATGGCCACTCTTGGGTGATGGTCACTCTGGGGTGATGACCACTCTGGGGTGATGGCCACTCTGGGATGATGACCACTCTGGGGCAGTGGCCACTCTGGACATGATGGCCACTCTGGGGTGATGGCCACTCTGGGGTGATGACCACTCAGGGGCAGTGGCCACTCTGGACATGATGGCCACTCTGGGGTGATGGCCACTCTGGGATGATGACCACTCTGGGGTGATGGCCACTCTGGGGTGATGACCACTCTGGGGCAATGGCCACTCTGGACATGATGGCCACTCTGGGATGATGGCCACTCTGGGGTGATGACCACTCTGGGGTGATGGCCACTTGGGGTGATAAGCACTCTGGACATGATGACCACTCTGGGGTGATGACCACTCTGGGGTGATGACCATTCTTGGGTGATGACCACTCTGGGGTGATGGATACTCTGGGGTGATGGTCTTTCTGGGATGATGGCCACTCTGGAAATTATGGCCACTCTGGCATGATGGCCACACTGGGTTGATGGTCACTCTGGGGTGATAGCCACTCTGGGGTATTGGCCACTCTGGACATGATGGTTACGCTGGGGTGATGGCCACTCTTGGGTGATGTTCACTCTGGGGTGATGACCACTCTGGGGTGATGGCCACTCTGGGATGATGACCACTCTTGGATGATGGCCTCTCTGAGGTGATGGCTACTCTGGGGTGATGGCCACGCTTGGACGATGGCCACGCTTGGGTGATGGCCAGTTTGGGGTGATGGCCACTCTTGGGTAATGGCCACGCTTGGGTGATGGCCACTCTGGGGTGATGGTGACTCTGGGGTGATGGCCACTCTGAGGTGATGACCACTCTGGGGTGATGGCCACTCTGGACGTGATGGCCACTCTGGGATAATGACCATTCTTGGGTGATGGCCACTCTGGGGTGATAGCCACTCTAGGGTGAAGGCCACTCTTGGGTGATGGCCACTCTGGGATGATGGCCACTCTTGGGTGATGGCCACTCTGGGGTGATGGCCACTCTGGGGTGATGGCCACTCTAGGATGATGGCCACTCTTGGGTGATGGCCACTCTGGGGTGATAGCCACTCTAGGGTGAAGGCCACTCTAGGATGATGGCCACTCTGGGGTGATGACCACTCTTTACATGATGGCCACTCTAGGGTGAAGGCCACTCTAGGATGATGGCCAATCTGGGAAGATATCCACTATGGGGTGATGACCACTCTGGGGTGATGGCCACTCTGGGGTGATGGCCAATCTGGACATGATGGCCACTCTGGGGTGATGGCCACTCTGGGGTGATAACCACTCTAGACATGATGACCACTCTGGGGTGATGGCAACTCTGGGGAGTCGACCATTCTTGGGTGATGGCCACTCTGGGGTGATGGCCACTCTGAGGTGATGGCTACTCTGGGTTGATGGCCACTCTGGGATGATGGCCACTCTGGGGTGATGGCCACTCTGGGGTGATGGCCACTCTTGGGTGATGGCCACTCTGGGGTCATGGCCACTCTGGGTTGATGGCCACTCTGGGATGATGGCCACTCTTGGGTGATGGCCACTCTGGGGTGATGGATACTCTGGGGTGATGACCACTCTGGTGTGATGGCCACTCTGGACATGATCAGGTAGCTCTGAAGGTATGATGGCCATTCTGAGATAATGGCCACTCTGGGGTGATGGTCACTCTAGGGTGATGGCCACATTAGGGTGATGGCCACCCTGGGGTGATGGCCACCCTGGGGTGATGGCCACCCTGGGGTGATAGATACTCTGGGGTGATGGCCACTCTGGGGTGATGGCCACCATGGGGTGATAGATACTCTGGGGTGATGGCCACTCTTGGGTGATAGATACTCTGGGGTGATGGCCACTCTGGGGTGATGGCCACCCTGGGGTGATAGATACTCTGGGGTGATGGCCACCTTGGGGTGATGGCCACCCTGGGGTGATAGATACTCTGGGGTGATGGCCACTCTGGGGTGATGGGCACTCTGGACATGATGGCCATTCTGGGACGATGGCCACTCTGGGATGATGGCCAGTCTGGGGTGATGGCCACTCTGGGGTGATGGCCACTCTGGGGTGATGGCCGCTCTGGGGTGATGGATACTCTGGGGTGAAGACCACTCTGGTGTGATGGCCACTCTGGACATGATCAGGTAGCTCTGAAGGCATGATGGCCTCTCTGGTATGATTACCACTCTGGACATGATGGCCACTCTGGGGTGATGGCAACTCTGGGGTGATGGCAACTCTGGGGTATTGGCCAATCTGGACATGATGGCCACTCTGTAGTGATGGCCACTTTAAGGTGATGGCCAGTCTGGGGTGATGGTCACTCTTGGATGATAACCACTCTGGGGTGATGGTCACTCTAGGGTGATGGCCACTTTCGGGTGATGGCCACTCTGGACATGATGGAAAGTCTGGGATGATGGCCACTCTGGGATGATGTTTACTCTGGGATGATGTTTACTCTGGGATGATGGCCACTCTGGGGTGATGGCCACTTAGGGGTGATGGCCACTCTGGGGTAATGGCCGCTCTGGGGTGATGGATACTCTGGGGTAGATGACCACTCTGGGGTGATGGCCACTCTGGATATGATCAGGTAACTCTGAAGGTATGATGGCCACTCTGGGGTGATGGCAACTCTGGGGTGATGACCACTTTAGTGTGATGGCCACTCTTGGATGATTACCACTCTGGACATGATGGCCACTCTGGGGTGACAGCCACTCCGGGGTGATGGCCACTCTGGGGTATTGGCCACTCTGGACGTGATGGCCACTCTGTGGTGATGGCCACTTTCGGGTGATGGTCACTCTGGGGTGATGGCCACACTGGGGTGATGGCCACTCTGAGGTGATGACCACTCTGGGGTGATGGACACTCTAGGGTGATGGCCACTCTGGGGTGAAGGCCACTCTGGGATGATGGCCTCTCTAGGGTGATGGCCTCTCTGGACATCATGGCCACTCTGGGGTGATGACCAATTTAGGGTGATGGCCACTCTGGGGTGATGGTCACTCTGTGGTGATGGCCACTCTGGGGTGATGAACACTCTCGAGTGATGGCCACTCTGGGGTGATGACCACTCTGGGGTGATGGCCGCTCTGGACATGATGGCCACTCTTAGGTGATGGCTACTCTTGGGTGATGACCACTCTGGGGTGATGGCTACTCTGGGATGATAAGCACTCTGGACATGATGACTACTCTGGGGTGATGGCCACGCTGGGATGATGGCCACTCTTGGGTGATGGCAACTCTGAAATGATAACCACTCTGGTATGATAGCTACTCTGGGGTGATGGCCACGCTGGGATGATGGCCACTCTTGGCTGATGGCCATTCTGGGGTGATGGCCACTCTAGGGTGATGGCCACTCTGGGGTGAAGGGCACTCTAGGGTGATATGGCCACTCTGGGATGATGGCCACTCTTGGATGATGGCCTCTCTGGGATGATGGCCACTCTGGGCATGATGGCCACTCTGGGCGTGATGGCCACTCTGGGATGATGGCCACTCTGGACATCATGGTCACTCTGGGGTGATGGCCACTTTAGGGTGATGGCCACTCTGGGGTGATGGCCACTCTTGGGTGATGGCAACTCTGGGGTGAGGACCACTCTGGGATGATAACCACTCTGAGGTGATGGCTACTCTGGGGTGATGGCCACGCTTGGACGATGGCCACGCTTGGGTGATGGCCAGTTTGGGGTGATGGCCACTCTTGGGTAATGGCCACGCTTGGGTGATGGCCACTCTGGGGTGATGGTGACTCTGGGGTGATGGCCACTCTGAGGTGATGACCACTCTGGGGTGATGGCCACTCTGGACGTGATGGCCACTCTGGGATAATGACCATTCTTGGGTGATGGCCACTCTGGGGTGATAGCCACTCTAGGGTGAAGGCCACTCTTGGGTGATGGCCACTCTGGGATGATGGCCACTCTTGGGTGATGGCCACTCTGGGGTGATGGCCACTCTGGGGTGATGGCCACTCTAGGATGATGGCCACTCTTGGGTGATGGCCACTCTGGGGTGATAGCCACTCTAGGGTGAAGGCCACTCTAGGATGATGGCCACTCTGGGGTGATGACCACTCTTTACATGATGGCCACTCTAGGGTGAAGGCCACTCTAGGATGATGGCCAATCTGGGAAGATATCCACTATGGGGTGATGACCACTCTGGGGTGATGGCCACTCTGGGGTGATGGCCAATCTGGACATGATGGCCACTCTGGGGTGATGGCCACTCTGGGGTGATAACCACTCTGGACATGATGACCACTCTGGGGTGATGGCAACTCTGGGGAGTCGACCATTCTTGGGTGATGGCCACTCTGGGGTGATGGCCACTCTGAGGTGATGGCTACTCTGGGTTGATGGCCACTCTGGGATGATGGCCACTCTGGGGTGATGGCCACTCTGGGGTGATGGCCACTCTTGGGTGATGGCCACTCTGGGGTCATGGCCACTCTGGGTTGATGGCCACTCTGGGATGATGGCCACTCTTGGGTGATGGCCACTCTGGGGTGATGGCCACTCTTGGGTGATGACCACTCTGGGGTGATGGCCTCTCTGGGGTGATGGCAACTCTGGGTTGATGTCCACTTTTAGCTGATGGCCACTCTGGGGTGATGGCCACTCTGGACATGATGGCCACTCTTGGGTGATGACCACTCTGGGGTGATGGCCACTCTGGACATGATGACCACTCTCGGGTGATGGCCACTCAGATGTGATGGCCACTTTGGGGTGATGGCCACTCGGGGGTATTGGCCACTCTGGACATGATGGCCACTCTGGGGTGACGGTCACTCTGGGGTGATGGCCACTCTGGGGTGAGGGCCACTCTGGGGTGATGGCTACTCTGGGTTGATGGCCACTCTGGGATGATGGCCACTCTGGGGTGATGGCCACTCTGGGGTGATAGCCACTCTGGGGTGATGGTCACTCTGGGATGATGGTCACTCTGGGGTTATGGTCACTCTGGGGTGATAGCCACTCTGGGGTGATGGTCACGCTGAGGTGATAGCCACTCTGGGGTAATGGTCACTCTGGGGTGATGGTCGCTCTGGGGTTATGGTCACTCTGGGGTGATAGCCATTCTGGGGTTATGGCCACTCTGGGGTGATGGCCAATCTGTGGTTATGGCCACTCTGGGGTGATAGCAACTTTGGGAGTTATGGCCACTCTGGGGTTATGGTCACTCAGGGCTTATGGCAACTCTGGTGTTATGGCCCAACTGGGGTGATGGACACTTAAGGGTGATCGCCTCTCTGGGGTGATGAACACTCTGGACATGATGGCCACTCTGGGGTGATGGCCACTCTGGGGTGATGGCCACTCTGGGGTGATGGCCACTCTGGGGTGATGGCCACTCTGGACATGATGGCCACTCTGAGGTGATGGCCACTCTGGGGGTGATGGCCACTCTGGACATAATCAGGTAGCTCTGTAGGTATCATGGCCACTCTGCGGTGATGGCCACTCTGCGGTGATGGCCACTCTGGGGTGATGGCCACTCTGGGGTGATGGCAACTCTGGGGTGATGACCACTTTAGTGTGATGGCCACTCTCGGTTATTGGCCACTATGGGGTGATGGCCACTTTGGGGTGATGTCCACTCTGGGGTGATGGTCACTCAGGGTGATGGCCACTCTGGGGTGATGATCACTCTCGGGTGATGGCCACTCTGGGGTGATGGCCTCTCTGGGGTGATGACTACTCTGGGTTGATGACCACTCAGGACATGATGACCACTCTGGGGTGATGAGTATTCTGGAGTGATGGCAACTCTGGGGTAATGACCACTCTGTGGTGATGGCCACTCTGGGGTGATTATCACTCTGAGGTGATAGCCACTCTGGGGTGATAGCCACTCTGGGGTGATGGCCACTCTGGACATAATTGTCACTCTGGACATAATTGTCACTCTGGGGTAATGGCCACTCTGGGGTGATGGCCACTCTGCGGGGTGATAGCCACTCTAGTGTGATGGCCATTCTTGGGTGAAGGCCACTCTGGGGTGATGGTCACTCTGGGGTTATGGCCACTCTGGGGTGATAGCCACTCTAGGATTATGCCCACTCTGGGGTGATGGTAACTCTGGGGTTATGGCAACTCTGGGTGATGGTCACTCTGGGCTGATGGTCACTCTGGGGTGATGGTCACTCTGGGGTGATGACCACTCTGGGGTGGTGGACACTCTGGGGTGATGGCCTTTCTGGGATGATGGCCACTCTGGAAATGATGGCCACTCTGGCATGATGGCCACACTGGGTTGATGGCCACTCTGGGGTGATAGCCACTCTGGGTATTGGCCACTCTGGACATGATGGTTACGCTGGGGTGATGGCCACTCTTGGGTGATGGTCACTCTGGGGTGATGACCACTCTGGGTGATGGCCACTCTGGGATGATGACCACTCTGGGGCAGTGGCCACTCTGGACATGATGGCCACTCTGGGGTGATGGCCACTCTGGGGTGATGACCACTCAGGGGCAGTGGCCACTCTGGACATGATGGCCACTCTGGGGTGATGGCCACTCTGGGATGATGACCACTCTGGGTGATGGCCACTCTGGGGTGATGACCACTCTGGGGCAATGGCCACTCTGGACATGATGGCCACTCTGGGATGATGGCCACTCTGGGGTGATGACCACTCTGGGGTGATGGCCACTTTGGGGTGATAAGCACTCTGGACATGATGACCACTCTGGGGTGATGACCACTCTGGGGTGATGACCATTCTTGGGTGATGACCACTCTGGGGTGATGGATACTCTGGGGTGATGGTCTTTCTGGGATGATGGCCACTCTGGAAATTATGGCCACTCTGGCATGATGGCCACACTGGGTTGATGGTCACTCTGGGGTGATAGCCACTCTGGGGTATTGGCCACTCTGGACATGATGGTTACGCTGGGGTGATGGCCACTCTTGGGTGATGGTCACTCTGGGGTGATGAACACTCTGGGGTGATGGCCACTCTGGGATGATGACCACTCTGGGGCAGTGGCCACTCTGGACATGATGGCCACTCTGGGGTGATGGCCCACTGGGGTGATGACCACTCTGGGGCAGTGGCCACTCTGGACATGATGGCCACTCTGGGGTCATGGCCACTCTGGGATGATGACCACTCTGGGGTGATGGCCACTCTGGGGTGATGACCACTCTGGGGCAATGGCCACTCTGGACATGATGGCCACTCTGGGATGATGGCCACTCTGGGGTGATGACCACTCTGGGGTGATGGCCACTTTGGGGTGATAAGCACTCTGGACATGATGACCACTGGGGTGATGACCACTCTGGGGTGATGACCATTCTTGGGTGATGACCACTCTGGGGTGATGGCCACTTTGCGGTGATAAGCACTCTGGACATGATGACCACTCTGGGGTGATGACCATTCTTGGGTGATGGCCACTCTGGGGTGATGACCACTCTGGGATGATAGCCACTCTGAGGTGATGGATACTCTGGGGTCATGGTCACTCTGGGGTCATGGCCACTCTAGGGTGATGGCCACTTTGGGGTGATGACCACTGTGATGTTGGCCACTCAGGGTTATCTTGAGGTTATCTTGAGAGTCCCATGGACGGTCCTCGACCAGGCCTCGACCGCCAGGAAGCAGCCCGTGACCAGGTGATCACCCGGTACCTATTTTACTGCTAGGTAACAGGGGCATAGGGTGAAAGAAACTCTGCCCATTGTTTCTCGCCGGTGCCTGGGATCGAACCCATGACCACAGGATCACAATTCCAGCGTGCTGTCCACTCGGCCTACCGGCTCCAGGGGTGATGGCCACTCTGGGTGATAGCCACTCTGGGGTTATGGTCACTCTGGGGTGATGGTCACTTCGGGGTTATGGCCACTGGAGTGATAGCCACTCTGGTGTTATGGCACTTTGAGGTGATGGTCACACTGGGGTTATGGCCACTCTGGGTGATATACCTTGGGGTTATGGCCGCTCTGAGGTGATGGTCACACTGGGGTTATGGCCACTCGGGGTAATGGTCACTCTGGGGTTATGGTCACTCTGGGGTGATGGTCCACTCTAAGCTTATTTTGGCCACTTTGGGGTGATAGCCACTCTGGGGTTATGACCACTCTGGGGTGATGGTCACTCTGAAGTTATGACCACTCTGGGGTGATGGTCACCTGTGGTGATAGCCACTCTGGGGTTATGGCCACTCTGGGGTGATGGTCACTCTGGGGTGATGGTCACTCTGGGTGATGGTCACTCTGGGGTTATGACCCCTCTGGAATGATGGTTACTCTGGGGTGATGACCACTCTGGGGTGATGGTCACTCTAGGGTGATAGACACTTTAGGGTGATGGCCACTCTGGGTAATGGCCATCTGGGACATGATGGCCACTCTGGATGATGGCCACTCTGGGTGATGCCACTCTGGGGTGATGGCCACCCTGGGGTGATGACCATTTTTGTGTGATGAAACTCTGGGGTGATGGCCACTCTGAGGTGATGGCCACTCTGGGTGATGGCCTCTCTGGGGTGATGGCCACTCTGGGGTGATGGATACTCTGGGGTGATGACCACTCTGGGTGATGTCCACTCTGGACATGATCAGGTAGCTCTGAAGGTATGATGGCCGCTCTGGGATGATGGGCACTCTGGGATGATGGCAACTCGGGGTGATGGCCACATGGGGTATTAACCCAGCAAACACAAATCGTATAGAAAACGTTCATCTATCTCTTCCCATAGGTGTAGGAATGACTTGCATTGAGAATGGTGCAGGAGGGCATTTGAGAAACTTTTAATCCAAAAATCCAAACACAAAGGTTTTATAATCAATTGTTTTTAACAACTATTTTGCTCCTAAGTATTAAAATAGTTTACATGTTTAATATTAAATTTTATTGTGTTTTTTGTCATATTCATTAAAAATTGTAAAAGATATGTAATGGCTGGATGAAACCTTCAAAATACATTTAGTTATTCTATGATCAGAAAAAAGTAGTTTTCTAAATTTTCTAAAATCGCTCTTTTAAACACAATTTGACTCCTTATGTATTCCACTAAAC
>WNGS01150816.1:0-10185 GCA_020271785.1 Procambarus virginalis
GTTCAGAGTACAGCGGCATCCGTGTTGCAAGCTAGGTTAGGTTGCTGCAACACGCTAGGTTGGTTTCCCACTCGGATGCCCGGGGCTGCCCCGTTTGTTTAGGTGCTGTTCGCCCCTTTCCCTCCCTGTTCCTGGCTCCGGACCGTCTGCGGGTTTCGGGGTCGAGGCGGGTTTAGTTGGGGCCGAGACTCGGGCTGTTTCGGGGGCTGCCCCGTTCGGGTTGGGGACGGAGGTTTTCGAGCCTGTTCCTCCTGCCAAGGCTTCTGGCAGGAGGAGGTTTCCCTGGGGGTTTCTGTCTGGGGGCTGTGCTTTGCCTTTCTGTGGTGTATCTCCGCCAGCAAATGTGGTGGTTTGGGCTCCCCTTGGTTCGATTCCAGGTTCTTTTGGGTTCTTTGGTTTCGTTTCGGAGGTTTCTTCCTCTTGGGCCCCCCTTTGTGGGTTCAGGGGGCTTTGTTTCCTCGTGTGTGACCGGTTCTGCCTTCTGGGGTTCCGGGGTCTTCCTGGCTTGCAGACTGATCTTTTTGGGTCTTGGCACGTGTTATGGTCATGCTGGGACTTTGGGATTTTGTTGTCGAGGTGGGCCTTTTGATGCAGTTTTGTGCCTTCTTCGCTTGGCCGGCGTGGTGCTCTCTGCCCACTTGTCAGTGGCTTGTAATTTTCTTTTCACGTGTATGTGTGTGTGTACACATGTACATGTACATGTGTACACTGTGTGTGTGTGCACATGTCTATGTGCATATGCACGTGTGTAATTACCTAAGTGTAGTTACAGGATGAGAGCTTCGCTCGTGGTGTCCCGTCTTCCCAGCACTCTTTGTCATATAACGCTTTGAAACTACTAACAGTCTTGGCCTCCACCACCTTCTCACCTGACTTGTTCCAACCATCTACCACTCTGTTTGCGAAAGTGAATTTTCTTATATTTCTTCGGTATCTGTGTTTAGCTAGTTTAAATCTATGACCTCTTGTTCTTAAAGTTCCAGGTCTCAGGAAATCTTCCCTATCGATTTTATCAATTCCTGTTACTATTTTGTATGTAGTGATCATATTTCCTCTTTTCTTCTGTCTTCTAGTTTTGGCATATTTAATGCCTCTAACCTCTCCTCGTAGCTCTTGTTCTTCAGTTCTGGGAGCCACTTAGTAGCATGTCTTTGCACCTTTTCCAGTTTGTTGATGTGCTTCTTAAGATATGGGCACCACACAACTGCTGCATATTCTAGCTTTGGCCTAACAAATGTCCTGAACAATTTCTTTAGTATATCGCCATCCATGTATTTAAACGCAATTCTGAAGTTGGAAAGCGTGGCATAGGCTCCTCGCACAATATTCTTTATGTGGTCCTCAGGTGATAGTTTTCTATCTAGAACCACCCCTAGATCTCTTTCTTTATCAGAATTCTTTAAAGATTTCTCACATAATATATAGGTTGTGTGGGGTCTATGTTCTCCTATTCCACATTCCATAACATGGCATTTATTAACATTAAATTCCATTTGCCAAGTGGTGCTCCATATACTTAATTTTGTCCAGGTCATCTTGAAGGGCATGACAATCATCTAAGTTTCTTATCCTTCCTATTATCTTAGCATCATCAGCAAACATGTTCATATAATTCTGTATACCAATTGGTAGATCATTTATGTAGACAATAAATATCACTGGTGCAAGAACTGAACCCTCTGGTACTCCACTTGTGACATTTCTCCAGTTCGATGCATTGTCTCCCCTCCAATATTTTCCACTTTCCAGAACAACCTCTTATGTGGAACTCTGTCGAAAGCCTTTTTTAGGTCCAGATAGATGCAGTCAACCCAACCATCTCTTTCCTGTAATATCTCTGTTGCTCGATCATAGAAACTGAGTAAATTCGATACACAGGATCTTCCAGATCGAAAACCATACTGTCTATCTGATATTATATCATTTCTCTCCAGGTGTTCAACCCATTTAGTTTTAATTATTTTTTCCAATATTTTGACTATTACACTTGTCAATGATACAGGTCTATAATTAAGGGGGTCTTCCCTGCTTCCACTTTTGTAAATTGGAACTATGTTAGCCTTTTTCCACACATCAGCTACAATTCCTGTAAACTGGGATTCCTGAAAAATCAGTTGAAGTGGAATGCTGAGCTCAGGTGCACTTTCTCTCCCTGGCAACCCTCCCTCCACCGGTCGGCAGTTTTTTCGCGTTGGTTGAAGCTTAGCTTCCGAACTGATGCTAGGCAGCCAGCGCGGTGAGGTCTGGGGCTCCCCTCTCCCCCTCTCGGGGCGGGAAGGGCTGCGCGGATGATCAGCGCAGCAGTAATGTGTGATGTTTGCTTGTTTCCTTGGGATTGTATGGAGTTTCTACCTCTCTGTTCCATTTTTTGTTTTAGTTTTTTACCATGTGGGGTTTGTTTTGTTATGCCTACCTTTCTGGGTGCCTAACCCCGGTCGATGGCAGATAAGGAAAACCCCAACCACAAGGGGGTTTTCCAGGGCTATTGCTTCCTGAAACCTCTCTGAAGGGGCCAGGTTCTGGCACTGGTCCCTGGTAGGTCTAAACTCCTTAGCTAATGTCCCGGTCTAATATAACATACATTAGGCCGATAAGCTCCAGGGAGCCTCCGGGACTCACCCAGAAAATGGCGTTTCATTACATTCAATGCTGGTTATTTGCGTTTTTTGACATCCAGCCTAAGAACTGTGGGTTGGTTCGCCGGCAGATAGATCTGAGGCTCCCCCTTTCCCCTCCCTGGGAGGGGGGGGCGTTGCTCAGACAGCGGTGGGGCGACATGATGACGTCATGCTAGTTCACTAATTTTCGTTTGGGGAGTCCTGTCCACCTGTTCAGCCTTCGGTCGCAATAATTTTACTAGAACAGGGATTTGTTTGGGGCGCCTATCTTTCTGGGTGCCTATCCCGGTGGATGGCAGACATAGAATGCTCCCAACCACAGGGGGATCTTTATAGGCCATTGTTCCCTGTGCCTCTCTAGAGGGGGGCCCAGGTTCTGACTCTTGGTCAGAACCGGTAGGCAAGACCTCCGTGCATTGACTGATGCCAGAAAGATATTCATATTCATTTAGCCTGGATAGCTCCAGGGAGCCTCCGTGATTCACCCAGAAAATGGCGTTTGATTACATTCAACGCCTGTTTTTCATGTTTTGACCTCTCAATGCTTAGTTCTGGGATGGATTGATTAATTTGTGTAGTCATTTCCACAACACAAAATTGTCCTTGCAATGATGCTTGAAAATTGCCTGTGGCACATGCTGCATGTCACACTTGTCTGACTACATGCTCTAATATCCATAGCATTTTACCTGAGGGAGCAGCTGAATAGTTCAGATCTGAATGGAGCGTTTGTATTAACTGTGTTTTTTTTCATCGTTTTATGAACTACTTTCCATCAGTTAATAAGTAAATATTTTGCATGCAATTTCTTCCCTTATTTTCTCTTGGATATAAGGTTTTTATGTAACACATTTCAATTTGGGACCATAGGTGTCTCCTGTCTCCTGTCTCTTGTGTTACTTTAAGTTGCGTGCAAATTTGTAGCAGGATGTGTGTTTTACTCTGAATTAATATCTGTCTCAATTATAATGATATAATTATGAAAGAATTCAAGAATAAAGCACTTTTATATTTTTTTTTATCTTCTCTGAACCAGGAGAGAAGAATAACAAACTAATCCAATTTATGTGCAAGTTGTTTAACCATTTGATTTTACAGTTTTTCTGCTTACCAGTTTAATATTTTCCGCTGATTATTTTGTTTTAATTATTATTATTATTATTATTATTATTATTATTATTATTATTAGTATTATTATTATTATTATTATTATTTTAGATACTCCCTTTCCATCAAATTTATTTTTACTCAAAGAAATGGGAGCTTGAAATTATAAATTAACGTTGTTTAATGTTCAGGCGTACTTACAGTTGCTCCAGCAGCAGGTGGGCAGCTCAGCTGGTTCAGGTGCAACAGCTGGCAGTCTAGCAAACCAGCTAGGCAGTCTTCAACAACTGCCTTCGCTTAATAATGTTAGTGTACAGCAACTCTTGGCAGCCTCACAGGGAAACTTGGCAACTCAACAGATGTTTGACTCAGCAGGTAAATTTGTTTCAGTTTTCTGTGGGGAGCCCCTACGGCTCCCTGGAGCTTATCGGGCTAATGTATGTTATGTTAGACCGGGACACTAGCTATGGAGTTCAGACCTACCAGGGACCAGCGCCAGAACCTGGCCCCTTCAGAGAGGTTTCAGGGAGCAATGGCCCTGGAAAACCCCATATGGTTTGGGGTTTTCCTTATCTGCCATCGACCGGGGTTAGGCACCCAGAAAGGTAGGCGTAACAAAACAAACCCCACATGGTAGAAAACTACAACAAACCGAACAGAGAGGTAGAAAAACTCCCTACAATCACAAGGAAAACAATCAAACAATCACTTTACTGCCGCGCCGGTTGTCCGCGCAGCCCTCCCCTCCCCGGGAGGGGGAGGGGGGGGCCCCGGACCTCACCGCGCCGGCTGCCGTCAGTTCGTAAGCTAGTGTCAACCGGGATACACGCTTCTCTGGCCTCAAATTCCTTGGCGGTGTTTGCCTCGTGTGGCGTTCTCTGCTGTTTTTGTGGTTTGCGGTGGCCAGGAGTATTTCATCAGTGCCGGGGCTGCATGAGTCTAGGGGTTCCCTTCCCTAGGCGCCCTGTGAGTACTGCCCTTGCGTGTCAGGGTTATCTTCTCTGGGGCGTTCGGGAACCGCTCCCGTAGGGGTTCTTGCTGCTCGGCATTTGCCTCGCCCTTGGGGCCAGCTGGGGCTTGGGGCCCTTGTTTGGCCTTGGGTAGGGAGTTGGTGTTGTGCTGGTTAGGGCGCCAAGGTGTTGCGCTGCCTGCCACCTACGCGGCGGCCGGTTCCTGTTGCCTCTGGGGACGGTGTACTTTTGCGGGGTTTTTCTTTTGTTTTATTTTCTTGCCTGGTGGGGGTCTGCATAGTGTGGCTATAGTTCCACTAGTAGTGTTTGGCAGCCCTCTGCTAGGTCCCCGTGCTTGTACACGTCCCGGGGGTTTTCAGTATTAATCTTTACCCTTGTTTTCGGGTTTCTTAACCGGTTAGCAACACCTTGCCCGGGCTTCCCGTAGTTGCTAACCTACGGGCCCTGGAAATCCCTGTCTGGGCTCGGGAGACCATTGCATGTGTCTTCCGGGTACCAACCCGTCTTGTACGGGATCGTTGGTTGCTGTGCCTTTGTCTCTAGGTGACAGTCGCCATTTACCTCCGTCATGCTGCCTGTTGGGTCCCTGACACCTTGACCCGGAGTCTTGCGAGAGAGTTTCTCTGCTTGTTCTCCAGTACTCCTGATGTTATTGCTATTCAGAGTACAGGCGGCATCCGTGTTGCAAGCTAGGTTAGGTTGCTGCAACATGCTAGGTTGGTTTCCCACTCGGATGCCCCGAGGCCGCCCCGTTTTGGTTAGGTGCTGTTCGCCCTCCTCCCTCCCTGTTCCCGGTTCCGGACTGCGGGTTTCGGGGTCGGGGCGGGGTTTAGTTGGGGCAGAGGCTCGGGCGGTTTTCGGGGGCTGCCCCATTCGGGTTGGGGGACGGAGGTTTTAGAGCCTGTTCCTCCAGCCAAGGCTTCTGGGGCTTACCAGCGGCCCGTTTCTTGCTGCCTTTCCCATGGACTCTTTCTTTTCTTTAAGGGCGGAGGGCTTGGAGGACGGCTCTGCCCCGGGGCCTCTGTTGCTGGTTCCCGGGGCTGTGGGGGATGCCTGCTAGCAGTTCTGGGGCGGTTTGCCCCTGCCGGGGTTTTTCTGCTTTTGGGCGGAGTTTTTAGCCCTCCAGTCTGCTTGCTTCCCACTTTTGCTGGCGTGTTTTGTCTCTTAGCGTCCAGCACAGCCCCTGCTGGCGGCCATTTTCGTCTGCCTGTTTCCCGGCGTGGCCACCAGGGCGGCGTTGCGGTTTGTTTACATACGCCTGGGTGTGCGAGCGAGCGTCTGGGGTGAGTTTTTTCACCTGTTGTCGTTTTTTTTTTTTTTTTTCTGGTTTTTCTGCCCGTTATTGTTCCTTTGGGTGTTTATTTCCACCGGGCTTCTGGGCCCATGGGTTTGGGCTCAGTGTTTCTGGCTGTTAGGCTTGCTCCCACACCTTGTCCCTCGGTTTTCGGTCTGTTCTGACTGTTTCCCAGAGGGTTCTGTAGGGGGCTGCGCTTGCCTTTTGTGGTGTTCTCCGCCGGCAATTGTGGTGGTTTGGCTTCCCCCTGGTTCGATTCTGGGTTCCTTTGGGTTCTTTGGTTTCGTTCCAGAGGTTTCTTCCTCTTGGGCCCCCTTTTTGTGGGTTCAGGGGGCTTTGTTTCCTCATGTGACCTGGTTCTGCCTTCTGGGGTTCCGGGGTCTTCCTGGCTTGCAGACTGCTCTTTTTGGGTCTAGGCACATGTTGTTGTGCTGGGCCTTTGGGGTTTTGCTGTCGAGGTGGGCCTTTTGATGCAGTTTAGTGCCTTCTTTGCCTAGCCGGTGTGGTGCTCTGCCCACTGGTCGGCAACTTGTACTTTACATTTACATTGTATGTACTCGCCTCGTTGTGCTTGCGGGGGTTGAGCTTTAGCTCTTTGGTCCCACCTCTCAACCGTCGTTCGACAGGTGTACAGGTTCCTGAGCCTGTTGGGCTCTATCATCCCTACACTATAAACTGTGTAGGGAGTCAGCCTCCGCCACATTGCTTCCTAATGCCTGGGTGTATGCTTGTGCATGTGTACGCTGTGTGTGTGTGTGTGCATGTGTATACATGTCATATCTTGTTTGTGTATATGTATATGCATAATGTGTATGTGTACTTTTATTTATAAAGATTTTTTTTTTTTTTCTCTGTTGGCGGGGTGCTGGGGGAGCAGCTTGCTCTATTGCCTCTCGCATGGTCCTGCTGTTGGTGCTTTGCGTCGTCTTCCGGCCTCTGGTGGCATCGGTGACGGCTTCTCCCCCTTTTGGGGGTTCAGAGCTGGCGGGGGGGGGCTTCTTCCCCTGCGTTTCGTCGTGTCATCTTCGTGGGTACGTTGGACGTGGTCGGTCCGTCCCTTCCTTCTGGGGTCCGGCTTCTGTTTGGGGCCGGGTGCCTGGATGGTGGCCCTGGACCTCCAGGTCACCTTTTGGCGCGTTCCTCCCAGGTTTTTCTGGGTCTGGCACGGTTGATGGTGGGGCTTCCGGCTGGCTGCTTTTGTTGCCTGCCCTATTTTGTGCTGAGCACTTTGAAATTTTTGCATCTTTCCCGGATCTTGGTTCCCTGTCTGTGTCTGAGATTCGGTGTATGGCCTACCTCGACGTCTGGCTGGTGTGGGCTCCCAGTCAGTCCGCATGTCTGCTCGCCAGGGGTGTGGTTCCTTCCAGATCGCCGGGTTTGGTGTCCTGGTGATCGGGAGGTTTTTCCATATGTTTCCATCCCGGGTTCGGGCCTGGTCCTTGTTTAGGGCTATTGGGCCACTCATTCTTCCCTCCAGACGTGTTCCTGCAGCTGTGGTCCCGCCTTCGGCGGTGCATGAGACGGTCTCGGGTTGCTCAGCGGTTGCTTGAGCGGTTGTGCGGGAGTCTGAACTTCGCCGTGCTAGTCTACCCGCCGGGTCGGGTTTGGCTGCGGCGTCTGTTTTGGTTCCTTCGGGGATTTCCTTTCCGCCTCTCTCGCGATCGTTGGGGTCTCCCTCCGGGGTCTTTTGTCGGTTGCTGCGTCACCGGCTTCCTCTTCGGGGTTTTTCAGGGTTCGGTGCCTTGGCACCTTCCCGAGCCCTCGCTCGTTGTGTTCACGGACGCGTCGTCTCTTGGCTGGGGCTTTGTGACCAGTGCTCACCAGGCAGGCCAGGGACGATGGGGTTCGTCCTTCCATCGGGCTCACAGCACGGTTCGGGAGTTCGCAGCTGTCTGGTTCGCGCTTCGGAGGATTCGGGTCGCTCGGGGATCGCCCTTTACCTCCGTTTGGACTGTACTCCAGTGGTTCCTTGCCTGAACCACGGGGGTTCTCTTCAGTCCTTAGCTCTTGGGATTGGTCCCTGCGAGTGGCTCGTCTGCTGGATTCCCGGGTTTGGCTCTCCGTGTGGTTCACGTCCGGGGAGTGTCCAACGTTCTGGCGGACGGTCGTCTCGCTCCCCTCTCCACGGGGTGGACGGTCGACGACGCCTCGTTCGTTGGATCTGCCAGACGTACGGTCTCCCAGATGTGGACCTCTTCGCGTCGGTGTGGTCTCGGCGTCTCCCGATGTGACGCCTTCCCCGACTGCGCAGCGTTCGCGGTGGATGCCTTTCGGCGGGACTGGTCTAAAGGGGTTCCCTGTACCTCTTCCCTCCGGTCCAGCTGTTGCTTCGGGTTCTGGTTCGTTTGGAGACATTCCCAGGGAGAGTACTCCTTGTGGCCCATTGGTGGCCGGCCCGGCTTTGGTTTCCGGTGCTGTTGACTCGGTGCCCGAACCCGGGACGTTTACCGCGGCTCCGCCTCTTTCAGCAGGTCGGTCCGCTCTGGTACGGGGCTGGTTCGACCTTCTCCTCTGCTCTTCGCGTCTGGGGTTTTGACGCGGGTGTATCACCAATTCTATGGTGATCAGGTGGCTTCGTTGATGGTGTCCCACCTGAGAGCTTCGTTTCGGCGACAGTATGGATTTCCTGGCGTTCTTTCGCCATTTTCTGGCTCTTTGTAGGTTGTCTTTCTTTCGGATCAGGTTTTGTCCTTTCTTTCTTGGCTTGTTCAGGACGGTCGATTGATGCCTGATACTGTCGCCTCGTCTCGTGCGGCGCTGGCGGAGCTGCTCGAGCTAGCTTTCGGGGTCGACGTTACATCCGCCCCGTTTAGTAAGCTTTCCTGTGCTATGTTTCACCTCCGGCCTGCTCATGCGCCTCCTGAGCCGTCCTGGTCCTTGGACCGGGTGCTCTTCTATCTTTCCTCTCCTCGGTTTGTGGTGGCCCCTTCGGTTCCTGATTATTTTTCCCAGGCTTTGTTTTTGTTGGCGTTGGCCTCTGGGGGCCGGGTAGGGGAGCTTCATGCCCTCCTCCGGCGCAGAGGTTTCTGCTCTTTTGGTCCTGGGGGTAGGTTTGTCAGTTTGCAGCCTTCGCCTTCTTTTCTGGCGAAGAACGAGACGGCTGCTTTCCGGAGGGGTCCGTGGGTCATTGATGCTTGGTTGGTTCGGCCGGGGGTGCATCATGTGTTGTGTCCAGTTGCGGCACTTCGCCGTTGCTTGCGCGCTTCGGCCGGTATGGCTGGGGATGCGCTTTGGGTTGATCCAGTTTCCCTCGTTCCCTGTTCCAGGGTTCGGGTCTCCCAGGTTGTCTGCAGGGTTATTAAATCTAGCCAGCCTGCGGTCTATCCTCGTGCCCTTGCCGTTAGGAAGTTTGCGGCTTTGGCTGCTGTGTTGGTAATATGTCTTGGGCACATATTCGGGCGCGTGGTTTTTGGAATCGAACAGGGTCCTGGCCGCCCGTTATTTGGTGAACGTCCGTGCTCCTCGGCGTTCTTGTGTTGCTTTGGGTCGCAGGTTGCAGCCAGTTGTCTCGACTTCGCGTTGAGGAGTTTGTGGCCGCCGCCTCCCGGGTACGTCCCCTTTTTTCCTTCTCTTTGGGTAATTAGCTCCAGGGAGCCGTAGGGGCTCCCCACAGAAAACCAGCGTTGAATGTAATGAAACGCCATTTTCTGGGTGAGCCCCGGAGGCTCCCTGGCTACCCTCCCTCCCGTCCGGTCGGCGGATTTTTCGCGTTGGTTGAAGCCTAGTTTCCGAACTGACGGCAGCCGGCGCGGTGAGGTCCGGGGCCCCCCCCCTCCCCCTCCCGGGGAGGGGAGGGCTGCGCGGACAACCGGCGCGGCAGTAAAGTGATTGTTTGATTGTTTTCCTTGTGATTGTAGGGAGTTTTTCTACCTCTCTGTTCGGTTTGTTGTAGTTTTCTACCATGTGGGGTTTGTTTTGTTACGCCTACCTTTCTGGGTGCCTAACCCCGGTCGATGGCAGATAAGGAAAACCCCCAACCATATGGGGTTTTCCAGGGCCATTGCTCCCTGAAACCTCTCTGAAGGGGCCAGGTTCTGGCGCTGGTCCCTGGTAGGTCTGAACTCCATAGCTAGTGTCCCGGTCTAACATAACATACATTAGCCCGATAAGCTCCAGGGAGCCTCCGGGGCTCACCCAGAAAATGGCGTTTCATTACATTCAACGCTGGTTTTTTTGTCTTTGGGTAATTAGCTCC
>WNGS01150817.1:0-14990 GCA_020271785.1 Procambarus virginalis
GTTTTCTTCTCGTTATATATATATATATATATATATATATATATATATAATATATATATATATATATATATATATATATATATATATATATATATATATATATATATATATATATCAAGTATATTGAATACCAATATGTGACCTATCAGAGGAGACTTACTATATTTTTATATATAAACTATATATATATATATATATATATATATATATATATATATATATATATATATATATATATATATGTATATATGTCGTACCTAGTAGCCAGAACGCACTTCTCGGCCTACTATGCAAGGCCCGATTTGATAATAAGCCAAGTTTTCCTGAATTAATATATTTTCTCTAATTTTTTTCTTAAGAAATAATAAAGCTACCCATTTCATTATGTATGAGGTCAATTTTGTTTTATTGGAGTTAAAATTAACGTAGATATATGACCGAACCTAACCAACCCTACCTAACCTAACCTAACCTATCTTTATAGGTTAGGTAGCCGAAAAAGTTAGGTTAGGTTAGGTTAGGTTGGTTAGGTAGTCGAAAAACAATTAAATCATGAAAACTTGGCTTATTATTAGGCAAATCGGGGCTTGTATAGTAGGCTGAGAAGTGCGTTCTGGCTACTAGGTACGACACACACATAAATATATATATATATATATATATATATATATATATATATATATATATATATATATATATATATATATATATACATATATATGCAATTGACGATCGATCACTAAACACTGATCATTTGTATGCGGAAAAACCACAAAGAAATGGAGAACAGAGATGAACGTTTCGGCTTGTTAAAGACGTTGTCGACACCAGACACAGTGTTGTTGTCTGTGTTGACAACGGCTTTAACAATCCGAAACGTTCATCTCTCTTCTCCAGTTCTTTGTGGTTTTTCCGCATATATATATATATATATATATATATATATATATATATATATATATATATATAGTATATATATAATCATAACATATATATATATATATATATATATATATATATATATATATATATATATATATATATATATATGTTATTAAATATGACCGAAAAAGTAAGATTAATAATTCTAACACGAATTTTCTCAATTTTCCTTATGTTTGTTTTTACTGATGACGGTAAATTAAAATCAATTCTCCAAAATTCATTCTTATTTCTTAGTCTGACGCGACACTTGAGCGCGTTTCGTAAAACTTATTACATTTTCAAAGACTTTTAGTTACACACACACAGAACGTCTATAACTGAACAGAGTTTAAATACCTGCATTTGGGTGAGGTGACATGTTACAATGGTTTGGGGTGAGGTGAGAACAAACACAGAACACGAAACAATGGGTATAAGGGAAGAATAGATCTGTAACTGCAGAAGGCCTATTGGCCCGTATTTCTTGATGTTTCTATATTGGAGCGGAGTCTTGAAGTGGGTAGAATATAGTAGTGCGTTAATTGGCTGTTGATTGCTGGTGTTGACTTCTTGATGTGTAGTGCCTCGCAGTTCTTGATGTGTAGTGCCGCCTGTTGTCGCTGTATCTATCAATGATTTCTGTGTTGTTTGACAAACAACACAGAAATCATTGATAGATACAGCGACAACAGGCGGCACTACACATCAAGAACTGCGAGGCACTACACATCAAGAAGTCAACACCAGCAATCAACAGCCAATTAACGCACTACTATATTCTACCCACTTCAAGACTCCGCTCCAATATAGAAACATCAAGAAATACGGGCCAATAGGCCTTCTGCAGTTACAGATCTATTCTTCCCTTATACCCATTGTTTCGTGTTCTGTGTTTGTTCTCACCTCACCCCAAACCATTGTAACATGTCACCTCACCCAAATGCAGGTATTTAAACTCTGTTCAGTTATAGTTGTTCTGTGTGTAACTAAAAGTCTTTGAAAATGTAATAAGTTTTACGAAACGCGCTCAAGTGTCGCGTCAGACTAAGAAATAAAGAATGAATTTTGGAGAATTGATTTTTAATTTACCGTCATCAGTAAAAACAAACATAAGGAAAATTGAGAAAATTCGTGTTAGAATTATTAATCTTACTTTTTCGGTCATATTTAATAACATATGTCTACAGGAAAGACTGCTACCAAAATATACTAATTAGTGTTCAGTGAGAAACCACAAGGTCTCCTCTGAATACGTTTAATTTTCTTCTCCGAGGCTATGGGTCCCCACATTGGCACCAGAGGTGGTACCCTCACAAACTTTATATATATATATATATATATATAATATATATTATATATATATATATATATATATATATGCAAACAAGCCTGAATGGTCCCCAGGACTAGATACAACTGAAAACTCACACCCCAGAAGTGACTCGAACCCATACTCCCAGGAGCAACGCAACTGGTATGTACAGGGATGCCTTAACCCACTTGACCATCACGACCGGACATAAGGAAGTGATAGCCTGAGCTATATGAACCACTTCCCCGCCGGCACCTGGATGGTTATCTTGGGCATAGCATTTTATCAAATCACCTCTTTTTTTGGGGGCAACACGTGAGGAACACAAATGCAAACAAGCCTGAATGGTCCCCAGGACTAGATACAACTGAAAACTCACACCCCAGAAGTGACTCGAACCCATACTCCCAGGAGCAACGCAACTGGTATGTACAGGGATGCCTTAAACCACTTGACCATCACGACCGGACATAAGGAAGTGATTGCCTGAGCTATATGAACCACTTCCCCGCCGGCACCTGGATGGTTATCTTGGGCATAGCATTTTATCAAATCACCTCTTTTTTTGGGGGCAACACGTGAGGAACACAAATGCAAACAAGCCTGAATGGTCCCCAGGACTAGATACAACTGAAAACTCACACCCCAGAAGTGACTCGAACCCATACTCCCAGGAGCAACGCAACTGGTATGTACAGGGATGCCTTAAACCACTTGACCATCACGACAGGACATAAGGAAGTGATAGCCTGAGCTATATGAACCACTTCCCCGCCGGCACCTGGATGGTTATCTTGGGCATAGCATTTTATCAAATCACCTCTTTTTTTTGGGGCAACACGTGAGGAACACAAATGCAAACAAGCCTGAATGGTCCCCAGGACTAGATACAACTGAAAACTCACACCCCAGAAGTGACTCGAACCCATACTCCCAGGAGCAACGCAACTGGTATGTACAGGGATGCCTTAAACCACTTGACCATCACGACCGGACATAAGGAAGTGATAGCCTGAGCTATATGAACCACTTCCCCGCCGGCACCTGGATGGTTATCTTGGGCATAGCATTTTATCAAATCACCTCTTTTTTGGGGGCAACACGTGAGGAACACAAATGCAAACAAGCCTGAATGGTCCCCAGGACTAGATACAACTGAATACATTCAGGCTAGATACATTCAGGCTTGTTTGCATTTGTGTTCCTCACGTGTTGCCCCCCAAAAAAGAGGTGATTTGATAAAATGCTATGCCCAAGATATATATATATATATATATAATATATATATATATATATAATATATATATATATATATATATATATATATATATATATACATATATATATAAGGGTATCACCACTGGTTTGGTTAAAGGGACCCACATCCTCAAAGAAGAAAATAAATAATGTTCAGAGAAGACCTTGTGGACTCTCACTGAATACTTTAATCTTTTCCTCTCCTACCACCCCTATTTTTTTTAATATTGTTTTTTTTATTTGATTTTATTGCAATGCTACAGTTTACAGAAAACACGCACTTATATAACAATATACCTATCAGTGTTCGAAGACCTCGTCCAGCTCTTCAGGGGTCGGGTGCGTACCCAAGATACAGCACGCATTTCCCTCTGAACAGCGACACTCAGGCGCTGGAACATGAAACTGGCCGCTCTTGGGTCTTTAGTCTTTCCAATGAGTTCCTCGCCCACCTCCTTCAGGAACTTAAGTGCACATTTACCCCAGGCGCCCAGAGTCTCAGTGCCTATCGGCACGAACCTGTAACAACGTTCTAGGTCCCTGTACTTGATAGATTTCTGGGTCTCCCTGAAGGTGGCCGCCCCGCCTCCCTCAGCTGTGCTGTAAGGTAGAGAACATTTCATATGTGTTTAATTTCACAATGCTTGTGGTATACAATATGTTTTGTTGTTCCACTGACTGTGGAGATATAGAGATTGTCTAGTTTGCCAACTCTAGAACATGCAACGTATAATTGTCCCTGTGAGAAGCATTCCGTGTCTAGATATAAACTGAATATATATATATATATATATATATATATATATATATATATATATATATATATATATATATATATATATATATATGTCGTACCTAGTAGCCAGAACGCACTTCTCAGCCTACTGTGCAAGGCCCAATTTGCCTAATAAGCCAAGTTTTCATGAATTAATATATTTTCTCTAATTTTTTCTTATGAAATGATAAAGCTACCCATTTCATTATGTATGAGGTCATTTGTTTTTTATTGGAGTTAAAATTAACATAGTTATATGACCGAACCTAACCAACCCTACCTTTTTTTTTTTTTTTTTTTTTTTTTTTTTTTTTTTTTGAGATATATACAAGAGTTGTTACATTCTTGTACAGCCACTAGTACGCGTAGCGTTTCGGGCAGGTCCCTGGAATACGATCCCCGCCGCGAAGAATCGTTTTTTCATCCAAGTACACATTTTACTGTTGCGTTAAACAGAGGCTACAGTTAAGGAATTACGCCCAGTAAATCCTCCCCGGCCAGGATACGAACCCATGACATAGCGATCGCGGAACGCCAGGCGAGTGTCTTACCACTACACCACGGAGACTTTTACACTACTACTAACCTAACCTAACCTAACCTAACCTAACCTATCTTTATAGGTTAGGTTAGGTTAGGTAGCCGCAAAAGGTAGGTTAGGTTAGGTTAGGCAGGTTAGGTAGTCGAAAAACAATAATTCATGAAAACTTGGCCTATTAGGCAAATCAGGCCTTGCATAGTAGGCTGAGAAGTGCGTTCTGGCTTCTAGGTACGACACATATATATATATATATATATATATATATATATATATATATATATATATATATATATATATATATATATATATATATATATTTATATATATATATATATACCAATAGGACAAGGCCTAATGGCAGTCTGCCATTAGGCCTTGTCCTGTGAACACGTGGTTGCTGCTGCTACACCCCACTACACCACTATACCAGGCTACTACACCATACCAGGGTACTACACTATACCAGGTTACTTCACCACACCACTATACCAGGTTACTACACCACACCACTATACCAGGTTACTACCCCACACCACTATACCACGTTACTACACCACACCACTATACCAGGTTACTACAGAGGCTACTACACCATACCACTACACTACACCAGGCTACTACACCACACCAAGCTACTACACACGGGTACTACACTACACCAGGCTACTTACACACGGGTACTACACTACACCAGGCTACTATACCACACCACTATACCAGGGTACTACACCACACCAGGCTACTACACCAGACCACTACACCACACCACTACACCAGGGTACTATACTACACCAGGCTACAACACCATACCACTACACCAGGGTACTACACCACACCCCTACACCAGGCTACAACACCACACCACTACACCAGGGTACTACACCACACCAGGCTACTACACCACACCACTACAACAGGGTACTACACCACACCACTATACCAGGGTACTACACCACACAACTATACCAGGGTACTACATCACACCACTACAAGGGAACAGCAACACCACCACTATACCAGGCTACACCATACCACTATACCAGGGTACTACACCACACCACTATACCAGGGTAGTACACCACACCACTATACCAGGGTACTACACCATGGCACTACACCAGGTTACTACACCACACCACTACACCAGGCTACTACACCACACCACTATACCTGGGTAGTACACCACACCACTATACCAGGGTACTACACCATGCCACTACACTACACCAGGCTACTACACCTCACCACTATACCAGGGTAGTACACCAGGCTATACTCCACCAGGCTACTACACACCACTATACCAGGTTACATATAACACCACTATACTAGGTTACTACACCACACCACTACACCAGACTGCTACACCATGCCACTATACCAGGGTGCTACACCATGCCACTATACCAGGGTGCTACACCACACCACTATACCAGGGGATACACCACACCACTATACCAGGGTACTTTACCACACTACTATACTAGGGTACTACACCACACCACTATACCAAGGGTTACACCACACCACTATACCAGAGTACTACACCACACCACTATACGAGGCTACACTACACCACTATACCAGGCTACTACACCACACCACTATACCAGGCTACTACACCACACCAATACACCTGGCTACTACACGCTATTACACCAGGCCACTAACTATGCTACTACACCACACCACTACACCAGGCCACTACACCAGGCTACTACACCAGGCTACTACACCACACCACTACACCAGGGTACTACACCACACCACTACACCACACCACTACACCAGGGTACTACACCACACCACTACACCACACGACTATACCAGGGTACTACACCACACCACTATACCAGGGTACTACACCACACAACTACAAGGGAACAACATCAACACCACCACTATACCAGGCTACACCATACCACTATACCAGGGTACTACACAACACCACTATACCAGGGTAGTACACCACACCACTACACCAGGCTACTACACCACACCACTACACCAGGCTACTACACAACACCACTATACCAGGCTACTACACTACACCAGGTACACCACACCACTATACCAGGCTACTACACCAGGTACACCACACCACTATACCAGGCTACTACACTACACCAGGTAAACCACACCACTATACCAGGCTACTACACTACACCAGGTACACCACACCACTACACTAGGCTACTATACCACTACACCAGGGTACTACACCACACCACTATACCAGGCTGCTACACCATGCCACTATACCAGGGTGCTACACCACACCACTATACCAGGGGTTACACCACACCACTATACCAGGGTACTTTACCACACCACTATACCAGGGTACTAAACTATACCACTATACCAGGGGTTACATCACACCACTATACCAGAGTACTACACCACACCACTATACCAGGCTACACTACACTACTATACCAGGCAACTACACCAGGCTACTACACCACACCACTATACCAGGCTACTACACCACACCACTACACCAGGCTACTACACGCTATTACACCAGGCCACTAACTATGCTACTACACCACACCACTACACCAGGCCACTACACCAGGCTACTACACCAGGCCACTACACCACACCACCACACCTGGGTACTACACCACACCACTACACCATTCTACTACACCAGGGTACTACACCACACCACTACACCAGGGTACTACACCACACCACTACACCAGGGTACTACACCACACCACTACACCAGGCTACTACACCACACCACTACACCACACCACTGCACCAGGGTACTACACCACACCACTACACCAGGCTACTACACCACACCACTACACCAGGGAACTACACCACACCACTACACCACACCACTATACCAGGCTACTACACCATGCCACTACACCACACCTATGTATATTGGTTCTATAAGGTAGCCAACTCCATCAAAATATAAATATGTACCCAACTCAACTAATGATTAATCAACCAATTACTCCATGGGATAACTGGGATTTATCAGTTGATTTTGTAAATGCGCCCAAGAAAGATAGTGTGCACTCTACATTATTAAAACAGTTAACACTGAAAAGCATCACTGAAAGTACTCAGAGTTTGGGTAACGATGTGTATCAGTGCTATACCGACGGCTCTGTAGAAGAAGGTGGACGATGTACCGGATGTGCATGTAATATATTTGAACAATCTACTCTCGTACATACAGCAATGAAGCGCGTCAATGTCTGGGCAAGTACAACTCAAACCGAACTTGCAGGCATATACCTTGCCACTGAATTTTTAAAGACAAAGGCAGTGGACTTATATACTGTGACTCGCAGAGTGCACTCCTGGCATTGAACGCACATATTAGTGACACCCAGAAAATAGTCAGTGATATTCGAATGAATGTTTTAGCTGCTAAAGAAAACAGATTTGAAATAAATTCCTATGGATACCATCACATGTTGGCATATCAAGGCATGACACTGTTGATATGCTTGCAAAGAAGCCTGTAGAAAACCAGTGGTAGAAATTGATATGGGTATTTCACTAGCAGTGACAAAGTGAATACTTAAACAAATATCTAATGAAGATCCCTCCCAGGTTCTCTTTACAAACAGTTCTCAGGACCCTACCGTGGTAAGGAGTGCCGGAACAACTTCAACTACGTACTCGAGACCCCCGATAGGCGGCGGAAGACCCAACTATGCCACATCAACTTGCTCAAACACTACCATGGCGTTCCTCCCACTGTGCTAACAAACTTCACCTCATTTACAGGGTCATACAGCCACAGTGAGACCTTCCCTGCTTCTCCTTCCGAGAGCCCTCACACTGAGACAGCGCTCTCGTAACTCGGAAATCCTTATTAACCTTCAACATCATTTTCAGGACGATAAATGTGCCCACTAATTAAACTCGTCAGAGAATATCAAGAGTTGTTTCGCGATGACCCCAAGAGTGTACTGTGACTTGGCACGACATCCAGCTGCTTCATGATACCCGGCCGATTCGTCAAGCATTCTACCGAATCAGCCCGAACAAAACGGAAGGTATGCGGGCTGAGGTACAGTATCTCTTGGACCATGGTACTGGCTACCTCCTGTGAGTCCCCCTGGGCCTCAACATGCATCCTGGTACCCAACACCTCACGGCAAATCCGTCTGTGTACGGATTATAGGAAGTTGAACCAGGTTACAGTGAAAGACGCCTACCCAATACCAGGGTAGACGACATTTTGGATGCCATTGGTAATGCCGGCTACCTGGCTCAGGTAGACCTACTAAAGGGCAACTACCAGGTGAGTTTAACGAAGCGAGCTAAGGTACTGTCCGCCTTTATTACCCCGTTTGGTCTCTACAGGTACACTCGCCTTCCCTTTTGGACCCTGCAATGCCCCAGCCACCTTTCAGAGAGCTGTCAACCGTGTCATCCATGGCTTTGACAACACCTACTCCTATTGGACGACATCGTTGTAGCATCCAACATCTGGAGCGAATACCTGCTCCAGCTACAACGATTGTTCTACAAGCTCTTGAAAGCTGGCCTCACCATCTATTTGGGCAAGTCCACCTTCACGAAAGGTAAAGTGCTGTACCTGTGTCATGTTATAGAGAGTGGCATCCTGGCTCCGTTAAACATTCACATTCAATCAATCCACAGTATCCACAGCCTACTACCAGGAATCAGCTCCTGCGCTTCCTTGGTCTTGCTTCCTATTATTAGTTAGGTTTGTAAGAATTTTTATCACTGTTGCAACCCATTAATTCCCTTAACCAGTCCCAAGCAACGTATAATTGACCATAGAGCAACCTTACATTCTAAATCAACCTCAAATTCCTCCTCTGTTCTAATCCCATTCTCGCCTCACCATATACAAGAAGCCTTTCATCCTCCATGTCTACGCCAGTGGTACCGGCATCTAGGAATGTCTTAATTGCAGCAGCGAGGCGAGATGTTCTACCTGTCATCTTTCACATTTGCAAGTTGAAGCCTCATCAGAATAACTACAGCACTATAGAAAAGGACCTCCTGTCCATCGTCCTGCGCTTCCAACACTTTGCACCATATCTTCACGTGTCTAAGTCCACTACCATCTATTCGGACCACAACCCTCTGAGATTTTTTCATCAAGCCCAATTTAATAACACACGTCTGCTGCGATGGGCTTTATAATTTCAAGGCTTCAATTTAAAGATCAGCTACATCAATGTCCTGATAAAATCATCGCTGACGCCCTCTCCATAGTGCATGAGTTAGAGTCAGCTCCACCTCCCACCTCTACCTCCAGTGGACTGATTCACCCTAAACAGCATGCTTCGGGTGAGAGTTGTGACTATAATCTCTTATCAAAGATTTAGCCTTCTATTCTGTCTCATCCTGTCCTCATCATATACAAGATACGTTTTGTATGGCTAAACGTACATATTAATATAGCCACACGTACCAATCAACCTCCCTCCTCCCCCACTACACACTGCTGCACGCTACCTTGTCTGCCGCGCCCCTAACCCTATCAACTGCCTAACTACGACTTTCGGCCTCCAGCTTTCTCATTTGCCTCCAACCAACACTCCACTCGGCTCCTCGCAATCACAAGTCCTCCCCAGTTATTGTTGGGGTCCCTTGCGTTTCTGCCAGCCAGAATATTGTGTGCTCTCAATCTATGAACTCCTAAGTGACTCACCTTGTGTGTCAAATAGAGTTTATAGTTATGCATATTTCCTCATTCATATTTTATTTACTTTGTATGTCAATTCTCCTCCCATTAACGTAATCTATTTTCATGTTTTATGTATTTTTCCACTTGACATTTTTTACCATTAAACCAATAATGTTGCATTGGTTTTCAATTTGTGTTTTTTTATTGTTTATTAAAATCCATTTTTTATTATTGTCTTTAGTAATTCCGACCTTACCACAGATTACCAATCACCCGTCTATTCTTTTTTTTCTCTTTTTTCCTTTTTCTTTTTTTTTATGTATTATTTGTCCCACTGACCTGCTAGTTGAAGACTGCCGACCACCTTTCCAACTCGTTACCCAATTCTATCATATATATATATATATATATATATATAATATACTATCTATATATAATATATATGTATTACCGTAGTAGCCAGAACGCAATTCTCAGCCTACTATGCAAGGCCCGATTTGCCTAATAAGCCAAGTTTTCCTGAATTAATATATTTTCTCTAATTTTTTTCTTATGAAATGATAAAGCTACCCATTTCATTATGTATGAGGTCAATTTTGTTTTTATTGGAGTTAAAATTAACGTAGATATATGACCGAACCTAACCAACCCTACAACCTAACCAACCTAACCCCCCTACTAACCTACCGCCTACCCCTCTACTAATAACCTAAGTTGTTAGCGAAAAGTTAGGTATGAAAGGTTAGGTTAGGTGTTAGGTAGTCGAAAAACAATTTAATCATGAAAACTTGGCTTATTATTAGGCAAATCGGGCTTGTACATAGTAGCTGAAAGTGCGTTCTGGCTACTAGGTACGAACATACATATATATATATATATATATTATATATATATATATATAATATATATATATATATATATATTAATATATTATATTATATAATAAATCATATATATATATATATATATAATCTTTCGTATATTAATATACGTATATACGTATATACATACCGAAATACATATACATACACTGAAATAATAATAATTATTCGTGTATTATATAATACACGAAATATTTAATACATCTTCGTATACTACTTTACGAAGATGTATTAATATACGAAACTACTTAGGGAAATTCCTGTTTTCATTTTTCCTCCCGTGGTTACTGACTCTATACTGTTTATAATTTCTATATAATTTCTATATACACACACACACAGTTTTTTTTTTGTTTTTACAACTTGCAACATTTAAATGTTTGTTTCCTTTTATATATATATAAATAAAATGCTTAACTCGTTTTCGTACTAACTTCTCCTTCATCAGAGCAAAAAAGAATAGATTTACAGTAAACCATTCTGTATCACCTTCGACTCCGCCCTTTCATATTCACCCTGTCCACCAAAAAATCATGAGGGATAAATCATTAATACCTTAAGTACCTCTGCAGATGGCTCATTGGCCCATACGAGGCACCTCCTATTAATATCTCAAAGTGCCATACGTGTTAAATGATTGCTAAATTGTTTTGACGTGCTATATGGAGGCTTAAATAGGGATCCATCTTGTACATACCCGGGCTCACATTAATGCTGTTGTTTACAATGTTGATCATAGCTACTCGATCACGTTTCGTTCAAACAAATCCTTTATTTTTTTACAATTACATCTTTGCCCCTGTGAATCGATATAATATTACATAAACTGGAATTTAAATACAATGCACTGGATTGCTAACATTTAACACGTTACCCCTCTCCCCAGGACCAGCCTTCGGTCCTGCAGCCTTCGGCCGAGGGGGGCCGAAGGCTGCACGGTATACGTCGATGACATCGTAGTGTACTCCTACGATTGGGAGACACTCTGGATAGGCTCATAGAATTTTTCATGAGCTAGATGGATGCTAACTTAACCGTGAACCTAGCCAAGATCGAGTTTATGGTATGCCCACTTAGTGTACCTAGGCTTTGTCATCGGCCAAGGAGAAGTAGCCCCTGTAGATCACAAAGTTTTCATCCATTAGGCAGTACCCAGTGCCCAAGGACACGTAAGGAGTTTTTGAGGTATCTTGGGATGATAGATACTATCGTGGTTTCTGCAAGAACTTTTCATGGTGATCGCATCCCCTGACTAAACTCCTCTCCAAGAATGTACTATGGAAATGTGGAGAGCCCTGCCAGTGAGTCTTTATAAGACTAAGAGACTGTTGACGGAGGCCCCAGTATTAATATCCTCAGATTTTTCAGCCAGATTCATCCTGTACGTAGATGCCATTGACGTTGGGATAGGAGCCAGGTTGGCCCAATAAAGGATTGAGGTACATAGGCTGGTAGCTTTCTACTCCAAGAAATTTGTGAAGTCCATCGAACCTATAGTACCCTCTCGAGAGGAGGCTTAGCCTTAGTTAATGCACTGAATCATTTCGACGTGTACGTGGGAGGTGGGGCGAGACCTGTTCTTGTGCTTACAGATCACAACCCTCTGACCTTCCTTACAGATGATGAACTCCAACCAGCGGCTTGACGAGGTGGGCATTACTACTGCATTAGTACTGGCTTGGACATCAAGCACATCAATGGAAGTGACACTGTAGTTGCTTATTGCCTGTCCCATGTACACTAACCGATATGATTCTTATTTTACAGGTGGGGTGTGTGATGGTGTTCCCCTCCTTATATTTCTCCCACTCCAGCTTCTAGAGTCATATCCACTTTACACGAGCATTCTCTACGTTTACGGTCTACAAAATTATTATGTGGGGAGCTTGTAGTGTTTCTCGTTTTGGCGATAAATTCTTAAAAGAATGAAGTTTTGGCCTGTTGCTTAGGCCCTTTAGGACGCTAATATGGCGCCTGCACCCCTCCGTATTGGCCTCCAAAACTGTATGCTTCAGTGGCACCAGATTTGGTCACTACATGTGCTGGCACGGGATCCTGAAAACCGCCCCTGGCGGGAATGACGTCACGAGAGCAAGGGGGGTCCGTAGATCGCTCCTCTGTTGCGCCACCAGTTGTAGACGGCACATCAAGGAGGCTGGACGTGCGAAAATTGGTCCTGTCAGTTTGACAGTTATATCCCGTTCCCTTGGATTTTACGCATCACCCGAAGTCCTGCAAGTACTCTGTTAGGTCTTCCTTCGTTCATGTGTTGGACCCGAGAGGGAATCGACGGAACATTGAGCAACAAGTGCTCCAGAAACAGGTACTGTGCAAGAAGAAGTGAGTCTGTGCAGTGACGTATGCAACGTCTGAGACAGTTCACCCGTTTTGTGACAACGTAGTGGCTGGGCAGATTCACCGGGAAGCGGTGGAAGAAGAGAACTAATTGGGAAGCAGGACGACTGCAGCCGAGAAGTAGGTTGGCAGACGTGGTTTGTGAGGAAGAGACGACGGCCAGGAGACCGACTCCAACTCTTCAAGAAGTTTTGGAGGAGCACAGACCTGCAGAGGACAAGGCACGGAGACGACGCGTTATTTTGGGTCTATGATTGGGCTTCTGGAGAACGCATGAGTGTGTGGTGTGGGGGCGTTCCCTACCACGAGGCGAGAGAGGGGACCAGGAGCTACAATTCAACTCTGACCATAGGGCGAGTCCGCACCGTGAGGGAAGTAGGTGATTCCAGTTTCCCTCCCAATTCCCCCTTTAGTCAGCTATATACTTAGCCAGAGTATTTATATGTTGTGAGCAAGGCTCATCATTGTCTATGTCATGGTAGGACACAGTTGTGAGAAGTGTGGCTGTAGAAAGCTCTCACAGTATATAGTAGTGGTGTGTGGATGCACTTGTGATTATTGAAGAGTCTGCTATGTCAAAGATATCTATACTCATGTGACATAAATAGGATAAGTTTGTGTCAGAGAATTATATATATATATATATATATATATATATATATATATATATATATAATATATACTAAGAGTGTACCAGCTATTGGTGTTAGGCTGTGTGCCCAGTATTTACTCTTAGATTATTGATATTGATGAATTAATATATATATATATATATTATATATATATATATACGTATATATATATATATATATATATATATATATATAATATATATATATATATATATATATTTTAATATAATATATAAATATTAATATAATGCTTTGTGTGTTGAATAACTTTTCATGTGTACAGTTTTTCTGTGTCTTGCCATTGAAGTGAATTACGAGTGTTGAAGGACAGTGCAGTGTCTTATTGCATTTTTACCATTACTTGTGATATACGGTGTTAATGCCTTACTGTGAGCTACAGTGTTAATTGCCATTGGAAATGAATTAGTGAGCATTAAGGCCATGCAGTGATTAGGCAGCGTTTACGCCATTATAGCTATTATTGGTGTTGTATTGCCGAATTTGGTGTTTGCCGAGAATTTAAAGAAACAGGCGGCTTAATCCAGAGAAAACAAGTGCAGAGAGAGATCACACAGTGAGGGGGAGCCACTAGCTGATTATATACATTGACATGAGGGGGAGTATTGCCCTCTAGGCGAGTTCCAGTTTGTGAAGAGAGAGTGACTC
>WNGS01150817.1:25284-37692 GCA_020271785.1 Procambarus virginalis
TGTGGTGTCTGTGTATAGCTGAGATAGTCTTGGTAGTAAGGTTGATGTAAAGTCATTCCTGGTTACTGACTTTAATACTTAAATAATACATGATAGAGTAGCTCCCAAGCTTGGCAGGCGTCCTGTGTGCTGTTTACCTTCTCTCTCTAGTGGCGTCCAGCCGCCGCACATAGAAAACGGATGGTACCATTTTCTGTGAACATGACATCCCTCCTTTTCTTTAAAAAGAATGAATACAGGATGTCTACCATGCTTGTAGCACAAAGCAAAGTTATTGACACAAAGTAAGTTATTAACATATCAAGAGATATTGCATACATTTAACATTAATTAAACACACAAAGAATTTAAACAATCTTTACCACAAAGGATTTCAATGTTAAAAATACATATGCAATGTTAAACAACATGAAAGAAACTGTAATACAAAGTTACAAAATATTGAATGAGAGATCTGCATTATTCAAACAATATTAAATTTAGTTCAGCATAACAAGTAAATACTTTGCATTACATAGGAACACAATTAATCATCATATCGTGTAGGGCGTTTAACATGTCGTTTTGGACGAGAGTCCTTAAATACAAAATATCCCTCGATGAATTGTTTATCGAGTTATAACTCATTTTTTTTTCTTTTGCACGACTTTGCACTTCATCATTTTCTACACTATTTGGAATCACTTTGAAATAAGCCATATTACGTGTTATACTATGATCTCTATTACTCGCTGTTACCATAGTTCCTTTTACACTAATCACTTTATATGGTTTTGTATCATACGGCATATCTAGCTTTCCCTCTTTTTTCTTTTTAACGAGAACAGTATCTCCAACCTTTATGAATTGTTCCTTTGCACGTTGATCATGAGCAATTTTCATTTTGCCCTTGGCTAGTGCATCCTTCTGAGCGAGACGTTTATCCGTTACCTTGGCTGGCATGACAGGTAGTGCGATTCTCATAGGACGTCCAAATAAAAGTTCGCCAGGCGACTTGCCCAGTGTTCCATGCGGTGTTGCACGGTAGTTCCTGAGAAAAGCATACATAGCTTGTTTCCAGGATCGTCCTTCGGCATGAGCACAGCGTACAGCTTTCATGAGAGGTTGCATGAATCTCTCTACTTCTCCATTTGCTTGAGGATGTAGTGGCATCACACGGCGGTGTTTGAATCCAATATGCTCAGCAAAGTTGACAAAGTCTTGTCCATTAAATGGCGGTCCATTGTCCGTCTTGACAACTTCAGGAATGCCAAAGTTTGAAAAGATCTTGTCGAGTTTCGGGATGACAGCCTTTGCAGATGTGGAAGTGATGATTTCTACTTCTGGATAACGTGAGTGATCATCAATGACTACCATCAAGTACTCTCCAGTTGGTAGCGGTCCACAGAAGTCCATCGATACTTCCATCCATGGTGCAGCAGGTAGTGGTGAAGGTTGTAGAGGTGTTGGTCTTGAAGTATCCACTGCAGCTTGGCAAGGGACACAGGCATCATGCATGTCCTTAGCTTGACGATCAATGCCAGGAAACCACACCTTTTCTCGTAGCAGCTGTTTGGTCCTTACAAGACCTTGGTGTCCTTGATGTGCAAGCTTCAGAGCACGTTGCTGGAGAACAGCTGGAATGACGATACGAGTACCTCGCAGCACGGTGTCGCGTTGTTGCGTAACACTTAATTCTGTCTGGATGCGTTCAAGTGCTTTGAATGCATCTTGGTCAACTCCTGAGGGTGGGATGCGTGGAAACTTTTTCTTAGTCAATGCATCCACTGTTGCTTGCAGAGTTGGGTCCTCTAGGGTTGCAGTACGGATTTCATCAAGAGTGAGAGCCTTAGGGACTGCATCACAGGTTACAGAGTGTACATATTCCTCGGCAACTTGCTGATGCTTGGTGATGGTGAAACTGTTGGCAGGATGTCGACTGATGTAATCAGCGGGATTGCCTGCACCTGGCTTGTATTTCACCGTAAAGTTGTATGGTTGCAGACGAAGAGCCCATCTCTCAATGCGAGCTGGTGGTTTGGACTTTGGATTATTGAAGATGGTCTCCAACGGTTTGTGGTCAGTGACTATCGTGGTAAAGGGTGCACCAAGCAGATACACATTGAAGTGTTCACAGCCCCATACAAGAGCAAGAGCTTCCTTCTCTGTCTGACTGTATCGTTGCTCAACATCTGTGAGAGAACGGCTGGCGTAGGCAATTACTACTCTTGAATCTGGTTGACCAGGTTTGTGTTGGGCTAACACAGCACCTAAACCAACAGGACTAGCATCCACCGTTAACTCAGTGTCCATTGATGGATCAAAGTATGCAGCAGTCGCATTTTCTACTAGTGCATCTTTCACAGCATCAAATGCATTTTGCTCGACATCGCTCCAGTACCATGATGCATTTTTCTTCAGGAGCTCACGTAGAGGCTTCGTAATGGTAGCAAAATCTGGAATGAAGCGAGAACAGTAGTTTGCCATTCCCAGAAAACTATGTACTTCAGTGGATGTTGAAGGAGGTGCAGCATTCTTGATATCTGCAACTTTCTTAGGATCTGGAGACAGACCTTTGTCACTAAGTACATGTCCAAAGAATTCAATTTTATGTTGATTGAACTCACACTTTGCTCGGCTTAGCGTCAAATTCTTTTCTCGTAAGCGTTGCAATGTTGCACGAAGAGCTTTGTCGTGTTCAGCTTGGGTACGGCCATAAACAATGATGTCATCAGACATGTTGTCAGCATTAGGTATATCTTGCAATACCTGGCTGATGATGTGCTGGAATACTTCAGCAGCACTGTTAATACCAAAACTCAGGCGCTTGTACCTATACAGACCTCGATGTGTCGTAAACGTTGTGATGAATCGACTCTCATCATCAAGTTCAAGCTGATGATAGCCCTTGTTTAAATCTAACTTGCTGAATACAGTTGCACCATTCAAGCGGTATATCATATCATCTACAGTGGGTGTAGGATGGCGTTCACGCATTATTGCCTTGTTGGGAACACGCATGTCTACACAAATGCGTATCTCATCTGGATTCTTCGGCTTTGGTGGAGTGACAATTGGGCTTACCCATGGTGTTGGGCCTGTTACCGGTTCAATGATATCTAGTTCTATCAGCCTATCCAGTTCGGCATCGACTTTCTTGCGAGTATGGAATGGTTGTCGGCGATGTGGTTGGGCAACTGGAATTACATCTGGGTTGATATGCAGATGTACCTTGCTATCAGTATAACAACCTATGGATTTAAACCGATCAGAAAATTCAGCAACAATAGCATCAACATTGTTTGCAGATTCCACTGCTACAGCATTAGAAAGCTGAAGTAGCCCCAATTTGGTTGAAGTCTTGTAACTGAGTAAAGACTCCTTTGCATTCCTAACAACATGGAATGTAGTAATGAGCATTGCATTCTTTGACTTAATCTCTGCAGTGAAAGTTCCAATCACTGGTAAGGCTACCTTTGAAGCATAGGCAGTGGCTTTGCCATTATAGTTTTCAAGCTTTGGGAATTGTTTTTTAAATTTTTCATAGTGGCACTCAGCAATGGTGTCAATGTTTGATCCAGTGTCAATGAGAATTTTGAGACAAATGCCAGCAATGTATACTATAGTCTCTGGGTTGTTTGGAAGATCATTCCATTTTGTGATTGATTGTACTCCATAAATATAATCACATTCACTGTCATCTGAGACTGGTTGTAATGAAATGTTGTCTTGTATATTATTAACATTCTTGATTTGAGGTGCAATATTGTGTTTGCCACCTCGACTCCTATGACTTGATCCTCGTACATTGCTTTTATTTATTGATTGTGGTTTCTTTAGTGCGGAACGACACATAGCACCAAAATGACCTAGTTTTCTACACTCATAGCACTTCTTACCTTGTGCAGGACAAACATTATCTTGGTGTGGGTAGTCTCCTCCACAATTGTAACATTTATTATTGACAACCTCTGATGTGAGTCGTTGTGACTGCTTGAGTCTTGTTCCATGACTCCAGTTGTGATGTGGTTCTCGGCTCAATTTAATGTTAGGTTTGGCATGATATCTTCTATGATCATGGTGTACTCCCTGAACCTTACATACTTCTGACTGTTAGTAACAGTGGCAGAACCGTTGTTGGCACTGCACTCCATGGCACGAGCATCACGTGCAGCATCTTCCATTCGACGAGCCATATCCAGTATCTTGTTAAGAGAACTTTCATCATCAACAAGTTCTAGAGCTCTTCGACGAAGACGTGTAGATGTGCATGTTTCAATTATTTGCTGTTTGATTTCTTTGTCAACATCAGCAAACTCACAGTGGGCTGCTAAACCCTGCAGACGTGTATGGTATTGATCAACAGTTTCATTAGAGAGTTGTTTTGCTCTCCTGAAATGCATAATTTCCATAGCAGTATTTTGCCTTGGTTTGAAATGCTCAGTTAATTTGGCCTTGGCAGTGTCATAATCTTTGGCACCACCAGTATCTTTCAGTGTATCAAAGATATCACAAACTCTATCACCTGCATAGTGAAGCAGAAAGGCACGCTTTCTTTCAGCACTTTTGATGTCAGAAACTATCAACAAATTTTCAAACCTTTTAAGCCATTTGACCCACCTCTGTGACAGGTTTGTCTGGTCACAGTCAGGATCAAATGCAGGAAACTGAGGTATATTTGCCATTTTTACTGAATAAATTTAAACTTATCACTTAAAATGTTCCTCAGAATATATAACACTTACTGCACTGTATATGTTATTTAAGAATTCACTGTAATTACTTTAATTTTGCAAAGCACACAAGCATTTTAATGCAAAAGTTCACAACAGTGCACAACACAGCAGCAACTGACTTCTTACCTAGCCCTTGTGTACATGTGTTGTTCCTACTCACAGCAACACAGCAGTTGTTAGCAGTTGGTACAGCAATTGGCAGCAGTTGGTACAGCAGTAGGCAGCAGTTGGCAGCAGTAGGCAGCAGTTGGTTCACAGCTTGAAGAATTTTGTAGCACGGAGCGTCGTTTCGTAACCAAAACATCGGGTTTTGTACACTGCATCAAAGCGTCGTTTCGTACACAGCGTCGGCAGATTCCTCTCACAGCAACACTCAGCACAGCTTGGGTAGCACACAGCATTGGCCAGCACACAGCAACGGCCAGCACACAGCAACGATCAGCACACAGCAACAGTCAGCACACAGCATGGGGTTGCATACAGCATCGGGTATGGTGCTCAGAGACAGCTTCTCCTTCCTCCTCTGGGCGAAACAGCATGCTCCTTCCTTGTGTTTTGTTGAACAAAATACCTGCGTTCCCAGTTCATCCTCGTCGCCAGTGTGGTGTCTGTGTGTAGCTGAGATAGTCTTGGTTGTAAGGTTGATGTAAAGTCATTCCTGGTTACTGACTTTAATACTTAAATAACTACATGATAGAGTAGCTCCCAAGCTTGGCAGGCGTCCTGTGTGCTGTTTACCTTCTCTCTCTAGTGGCGTCCAGCCGCCGCACATAGAAAACGGATGGTACCATTTTCTGTGAACATGACAATGTTGTGTACCTTGACTTTAGCAAAGCTTTCGATACAGTGCCACATGAAAGACTGATTAAAAAGATAGAGGCTCATGGTATTGGGGGTGCTATATTAAGCTGGATTAGGGCATGGCTATAACAAAGGAAACAGAGAGTTAGTATAAATGGAGTCAAGTCAGAGTGGGAAAATGTTGTAAGTGGAGTGCCTCAAGGCTCTGTCTTGGGACCTCTGTTGTTTATAATATATATAAATGATTTAGATTCAGGTTTGAGTTGCAACATTTGCAAATTTGCCGATGATACGAAAATCGGTAGGGAAATTAATTCGGAGGAGGACTCACTATCACTTCAAGTTGATCTAGATAGGGTTTTGAAATGGTCAAAGGACTGGCAGATGCAGTTTAATGCTGATAAATGTAAAGTTCTGAGGCTAGGTAATGATGATAGAGTTACAAGATACGAGCTAGATGGTGTTGAGATTGCGAAGTCGGATTGCGAAAGGGATCTGGGAGTTATAATTAGTAAGAATTTAAAACAAAAGGATCAATGCATAAATGTTTGTAATAAGGCAAATAGGACACTCGGATTTATTAATCGCAGCGTAAGTAACAAGACACCTGGTGTGGTTCTCAAGCTATATCTTGCTCTGGTTAGGCCCCATTTAGATTATGCAGTTCAGTTTTGGTCGCCATATTATAGAATGGATATAAATTCACTTGAACGTGTCCAGCGTAGGATGACTAAGTTAATTCCCCAAATTAGAAATCTTTCACATGAAGAAAGATTAACAAAGCTTAATTTGCATTCACTGGAAAGGCGAAGAGTTAGGGGTGACATGATAGAGGTTTACAAGTGGATGAATGGACATAACAAAGGGGATATTAATAGGGTATTGAAAGTATCAACACAGGACAGAACACGAAACAATGGGTATAAATTGGATAAGTTTAGATTTAGGAAAGACTTGGGTAAATACTGGTTCAGTAACAGGGTTGTTGATTTGTGGAACCAATTGCCGCGTAACATTGTGGTGGTGGGGTCCCTCGATTGTTTCAAGCATGGGTTGGACATGTATATGAGTGGGATTGGGTGGTTATAAATAGGAGCTGCCTCGTATGGGCCAATAGGCCTTCTGCAACTGCCTTTGTTCTTATGTTCTTATGTTCTTATGTTCTTTTCAGGACCCTTTCGTCCGTTTCATGAGCTGTGGAAAAGAAGTTCCTGTAAAGTAGTCTAATAGGGGGAACAGGTGTTGTGTTAGTTGTCTCTTCAGAGGTTGCATGGCGTTTCACCTTCCTTCTTATGATGTCTTCAACGAAACCATTGGAGAAGCCGTTGTTGACTAGGACCTGCCTTACCCTACAGAGTTCCTCATCGACTTGCTTCCATCCTGAGCTGTGGCTGAGAGCACGGTCGACGTAAGCGTTAATAACACTCCTCTTGTACCTGTCTAGGCAGTCATCGTTTGCATTGAGGCATATTCCTATGTTTGTTTCCTTAGTGTAGACTGCAGTGTGGAAACCTCCTTTCCGTGACTGTTACATCTAGAAAGAGCAGCTTCCCATCCTTCTCCATCTCGTAAGTGAAACTCAACACAGAATTCCACTCGAATGCCTCCTTCAGCCCCTGCAGGCGTCTAACATCAGGTACCTGTGTGAAAATGTCGTCAACATACCTGCAGTATATGGCAGGTTTCAAATTCATGTCAACTAAGACCTTCTGTTCGATGGTACCCATGTAGAAGTTCGCAAACAGGACACCTAGGGGAGAACCCATGGCGATCCCATCTACTTGCTTATAGATGTGCCCATCCGGGCTCAAGAAGGGTGCCTCTTTAGTACAAGCTTGGAGTAGTTTCCTTAGAATGTTTTCTGGTGTATCAAGAGTAGTACAGGCCGGATCACGATACAATCTGTCCGCTATCATCCCGATTGTTTCATCCACAGGTATGTTGATTAACAGTGAATCTACGTCCAACGAGGCTCTTATCCCTGTGGCCCGTGTTCCCGGCAGTAAGTCAACAAATTCCTTTGGAGACTTAAGACTCCAAAGGAATTTGCACAAGGTACGTAAGGAGTCAGCAAGCCGTTGAGTCGCTTCGCCAGTCTGTACGTGGGTGTGGGTATCTGGCTGATGATTGGCCGAAGTGGGTTTCCAGGCTTGTGTGTCTTGACATTTCCATACGCATACCCAGGTTTGTATTCCCCAATAATCTTTGGCAGGTGGAGTCCGGATTTCTTGGCGTTCACAGTTTCGATCAATCTCTTAACGTTTGTTTTCAATTCGGCTGTAGTGTCCTTCGTTACCCTTTGGAATTTAGTTTGGTCAGAGAGTATGAGGTTCATTTTCGCCAGATATTCGTCTTTTTTAAGAATGACGTATATTGGCGACTTGTCTCCTCTCCTGACGACTATCTCCTTGTTCTCACGAAGCCTCTTAGCTGCCACTTTGAGCTCGGGGGACTGTATGGTGCTTCTGTAGTTGCCTCGAATCTTTCCTCCTTCTGCAATAAGTTCTGCTTGCAAGGTGACTTTGGTGGTGACCTTCTGTTGTGTCTCGAGGTCGAATATGTCGTCCAACAGGATCTCCAACTCCACTTTCCGGGCCAACGCACATGGTCTGGACATAACGAACAGTTTATACCCAGATTTAGGAGAGTGACTTGATCATCAGTGAGGTTGATTCCTGCAAGGTTCAGGAAGCCGTCTCTTGGTCGTGGAGTCGCCATAGGTCCTCCATATAATGCTGTTAGTTTCTCGATTATCCAGGTTTCGGTGCTGTGGTGATGTCGATCTGTGAGGATGTCGAGGTGTTGCTCGATACGAGTACGGAGGTTTTCGTCGATGTTGATGTTTCTCCATTGGTTTGTAGCATGAAGTAATTGCGTTTTGTTGTCTTTGATTTCATTTTCTGCCTTGTGTATCTGATTTCGAATCAGATCTTGACGATATTTTATCGTGAAGGCTTGATTTCTTGCTGCTGGGTCGTACGTTTTAATATTAGTATATTTTGGTAGCAGTCTTTCCTGAAGACATATGTTGTTAAATATGACCGAAAAAGTAAGGTTAATAATTCTAACACGAATTTTCTCAATATTTCTTATGTTTCTTTTTACTAGTGTTACAGTTGTGTGTGTGTGTAAACTAAAGAGATTGAAAATGTAATAAGTTATTACGAAACGCTTTCCAGTGTCAAGTCAGACTTGAAATAAAAATGAATTTTGGAGAATTGATTTTTCAATTACCATGGACAGTAAAAAGAAACATAAGAAATATTGAGAAAATTCTTGTTAGAATTATTGATCTTACTTTTTCGGTCATATCTAACAACATATGTTTACAAGAGTCCTGGGGACCCTGAATAGTCCTGGGGACCATTCAGGCTTGTTCGCATTTGTGTTCCTCACGTGTTGCCCCCAAAAATGAAGTGATTTGATAAAATGCTATGCCCAAGATTACTATCCGATTGCCGGCGGGGAAGTGGTTCAAATAGCTTTGGCTATCACTTCCTTTTGTCCGGTCGAGATGGTTAAGCGGATTAAGGCGTCCCTGTACATACCATTTGCGTTTCTCCTGGCAGTATGGGTTCGAGTTACTTCTGGGGTGTGAGTTTTCAGTTGCATATAGTCCTGGGGACCATTCAGGCATGTTCGCATTTGTGTTCCTCACGTGTTGCCCCCCAAAATGAAGTGATATGTTAAAATGCAATGCCCAAGATTACCATCCGAGTGCCGGCAAGTAAGTGGTTCAAATACCTTCGGCTATCACTTCCTTTTGTCCGGTCGTGATGGTCATGCGGATTAAGGCGTCCCTGTACATACCAGTTGCGTTGCTCCTGGCAGTATGGGTTCGAGTCACTTCTGGGGTTGAGTTTTCAGTTGCATATATTCCTGGGGATCTTTCAGGCTTGTTCGCATTTGTGTTCCTCACGTGTTTCCCAAAAAAATGAAGTGATATGATAAAATGCCATGTTAAGATTACCATCCGAGTGCCGGTGAGGAAGTGGTTCAAATAGCTTCGGCTATCACTTCCTTTTGTCCGGTCGTGATGGTCAAGCAGATTAAGGCGTCCCTGTACATACGAGTTGCGTTGCTCCTGGCAGTATGGGTTCGAGTCACTTCTGGGGTGTGAGTTTTCAGTTGCATATAATCCTGGGGACCATTCAGGCTTGTTCGCATTTGTGTTCCTCACGTGTTGCCACAAAAAATGAAGTGATTTGATAAAATGCTATGCCCAAGATTACTATCCAATTGCCGGCAGGGAAGTGGTTCAAATAGCTTCGGCTATCACTTCCTTTTGTCCGGTCGTAATGGTTAAGCGGATTAAGGCGTCCCTGTACATACCATTTGCGTTGCTCCTGGCAGTATGGGTTCGAGTCACTTCTGGAGTGTGAGTTTTAAGTTGCATATATTCCTGGGGACCATTCAGGCTTGTTCGCATTTGTGTTCCTCACGTGTTGCCCCAAAAAATGAAGTGATTTGATTAAATGCTATGCCCAAGATTACCCTCCGAGTGCCGGCGGGGAAGTGGTTCAAACAGTCATGGAAAGGAGCGGAGGTTGCCACACTGCTGTCTACACTAAGGAAACAAACATAGGAATGTGCCTAAATGCCAACAGTGACTGCCCAGACAGGTACAAGAGGAGTGTCGTTAACGCTTATGTCGACCGTGCTCTCAGCCACAGCTCAGAATGGAAGCAAGTCGACGAAGAACTCTGTAGGGTAAGGGAGGTCCTAGTCAACAACGGATTCTCCAATGGTTTCGTTGAAGACATCATAAGAAGGAAAGTGAAACGCCATGCAACCTCTGAAGAGACAACTAATACAACACCTATACCCCTATTAGACTATTTTACAGGAACTTCTTTTCCACAGCTCATAAAACGGAGGAAAGGGTCCTGAAAGATATTGTTAATAGAAATGTTATCCCTACAGACAAAAATCAGAAGATACAACTGACGATTTACTATAAAACCAAGAAAATGGTCAGCCTACACATGAGAAACTCTCCAGACACTGAGCAGAACGCTCTAAAAGGGACCAACGTCGTCTATGCCTTCAAATGCCCTCTTGGGGACTGTAAACCTCAAAAAACTCAGTATATAGGCAAGACAACAACATCTCTTTCCAGGCGTTTAACGATGCATAAGCAACAGGGCTCCATTAAGGAACATATATTCTCTTCCCACAACCAAATTATCACCAGAGAAATCTTAACAAACAACACAGAAATCATTGATAGATACAGCGACAGCAGGCGGCTTGACATCTGCGAGGCACTACACATCAAGAAGTCAACACCAGCAATCAACAGCCAATTAATGCACAACTATATTCTACCCACTTCAAGACTCTGCTCCAATATAGAAGCATCAAGAAATATGGGCCAATAGGCCGTCTGCAGTTACAGATCTATTCTTCCCTTTAGCTTATACCCATTGTTCCATGTTCTGTGTTTTGTTGAAAGTTTGTTTTCACCTCATCCAAAACTATTGTATTACATCACCTCACCCAAATGCAGGTATAAAAGAGCCAATGCTGTTCAGTTATAGTGTGTGTGTGTAAACTAAAGTCTTTGAAAATGTAATAAGTTTTACGAAACGTGCTCAAGTGTCGCGTCAGACTAGAAATAAAAATGAATTTTGGGTAATTGATTTTTCATTTACCATTAACAGTAAAAAGAAACATAAGGAAGATCGAGAAAATTCGTGTTAGAATTATTAATCTTACTTTTTCGGTCATATTTAATTATATATATATATATATATATATATATATATATATATATATATATATATATATATATATATATATATATATATATATATATATATATATATCTATATATATATATATTATATTTTTATAGGCGTTTAACGATGCATAAGCAACAAGGCTCCATTAAGGAACATATACTCTCTTCCCACAACCAAACCATCACCAGAGAAATCTTAACAAATAACACAGAAATCATCGATAGGTACAGCGATAGCAGGCGGCTTGACATCTGCGAGGCACTACACATCAAGAAGTCAACACCAGCAATCAACAGTCAATTAATGCACAACTATATTCTACCCACTTCAAGACCCCGCTCCAATATAGAAGCATCAAGAAATATGGGCCAATAGGCCCTTCCGCAGTTACTTCCATTCATACCTTCAATTTACCCAGTTAATATCCATTGTTTTCGTGTTCTGTCCTTTGTTGAAAGTTTTGTTCACCTCATTAAAAACTGTTGTAATATATATATATATATATATAATATATATATATATATATATATATATATATATATATATATATATATATATGTATATATATGTTGGTGTATACTGGCAGCAGGTTTTCATTTATACATGTCTCATTGAATATGACCGCAAATTCTGTATTTACTATCTTCTGATTTAGGGCTTCTATCCCTCTAACTATTTTCTTAGCATCAGGGCTTAGCTGAAATAGGAGTTCTCCAAAACTCATTTTCGTAATTTCCGGGTGAAGAAAAGAGGTGAATTACTATAGAATGGATTACACATATTTATACAATTTGCACAACGTTTCGAACCTCCATGGTTCATTCAAGTGAAGAAATTTTACAATGTGGTTGATTTTATACCCGCACTGGGTCATGTGATAAGACAATAAAGGTTAAAACATAAGGGGAACATAAGGGATAAAAGTGGGGTCAAACATATGAACATAAGAATAGAAGGGTAACCGCAGAAGGCCTATTGGCCCATACGAGGCAGCTGGTATCAACATACAAAGATTATCACGGTAATTGGCCTGTTATGTTGAACATTGTCTTCTGTGTTGGCATCGTTATGTTCTGGTTTGTCCTTACTCTCATTGTGGGTAGAGTAAATAGTTCGTGATTTGGGTGTTCATGGTAGGTTGTTCTATT
>WNGS01150823.1:0-11590 GCA_020271785.1 Procambarus virginalis
ATATAAACAGTGATAATTAATAAATAAAATAAATAAATATGTTTATTCAGGTAAGGTACATACATTCAAGTAATGTTACATTAATGGATCGGTTTATAGATACAGCTAGTACATACAATGAAAAAGTCACTATTACGCAATGCGTTTCGGGCAGGAAAAACATTAATATCTAGAACTTAATACTAATTGAGCATAAGAATAAAGTGTGTTGAGAACAAATACAAAAAAGATAAGAAAAAGGGGGAACATGACTAAAAGCAGCACAAATACAATAGGTCGACAAACAGTGTTGTTTAAAAATATAACAGACATGGGTTGACAATAGAGGGGTAAGGTAGGTTACAGGGAATTTATTAGGTAGTGTTTAGTTTTAATCTTAAACTGGTTGAGAGAGGTACAGTCTTCAACATAGTTGGGAAGGTCATTCCACATTCTGGGTCCCTTGATTTGTAGAGCATTTCTAGTTTGATTAAGTCGTACTCTTGGAATATCAAAACTGTATTTATTTCTGGTGTGGTGCTCATGGGTTCTGTTACAACCTTCAATGAAGCTTTTGAGGTCAGGATTGGCATTACAGTTCAGCGTTTTATATATGTATAATACACAAGAGAGAATGTGCAATGACTTAATATCTAACATATTCAGAGATTTGAGTAGGGGTACCGAGTGATGTCTGGGGCCAGAGTTGGATATTGTCCTAATAGCAGCTTTGTGTTGAGTAATTAGAGGACGTAAATAATTTTGGGTAGTAGAACCCCAAGCACAAATACCATAGTTGAGGTACGGATAGATGAGGGAGTAATAGAGAGTAACCAGGGCAGGGCGGGGTACATAATATCTGATCTTAGAGAGAATGCCAACAGTTTTTGAAACTTTTTTTATATATTTAGAATGTGTCCCTGGAAATTCAGCTTGTGATCAATGAGAACGCCAAGAAATTTTCAATCTAATTTGTTACAAATTTGGGTATTGTTTATTTTGAGATTTATTTGATTAGAGGGTTATTGCCAAACAGAATATAGAAAGTTTTGTCAATGTTAAGGGTGAGTTTGTTGGCAGTTAGCCAAAGATGGACTTTATTTAGCTCAGTATTTACTGTGGCATTTAGAGCAAGGGGGTCAGGACTGGAGTAAATGAAGGTTGTGTCGTCAGCAAATAGAATAGGTTTGAGGTGTTGGGAGGCATTTTGAAGGTCATTAATGAAGATGAGAAAGAGGAGAGGGCCAAGTATGCTGCCTGAGGAACACCAATATTGATGGGTAGGGTGGGAGAAATTGAATTGTTCACAGAAACATACTGGAGCCTGTCAGTAAGGTAAGATTTGAGGTATTGCAGGGAGTGTCCTCTGACTCCATAATGATGTAATTTAAGAAGAAGGTTTTGGTGGTTGACAGTGTCAAAAGCCTTACGCAGGTCCACAAATAACCCAACAGGGAACTCATTTTTATCAAGAGCTGCATGAATTAAGTTAATCATACTAATAAGTGCATGCATCGTTAGTGCTTTTTTGGGGTCTGAAGCCATATTGGCAAGAGCTAAGTATATTGTGCTTGGTTAGATAAGAGTAAAGCTGCTTGTAGATTAGTTTTTCAAAAAAATTTGATAAGTTAGGCAGGTTTGAAATAGGTCTGTAGTTGTTAACATCAGTGAGATCACCACATTTGTGGACAGGGGTTACTCTCGTTTATTTTAGAATATCTGGAAAGGTTTGGAGTTCATGTGACTTGTTGAAGAGCAATGCAATTGCAGGGGCTAAGGATCTGGAGGTTTTTTGTAAATTAATGTTGGTATCCTCAAGGGCACTAGACTTGGTTTTAAGGGAAAGGATTATCTCATTGACGTCAGTGAAATTAGTAGGCGTTAGGTACAGAGACTGTGGATAGTTACCTGTAAGACAGTCCTTAACGTCTGTGTCAACAAAATTATTCGCACACCCTCCGTCACTATGTGATGGAGTGCGAAAAGATACGTGAATTTAGAGACAATTCTATAACCAATGTTCCAGCGATGTGTAAATATTTCATTCAAAATGATCTGCTACCAGAAATTTAGCCAAATGTCCCCAATTTGCTAACTGTAGGTAGGCTGAGTGATTGAAACCTATCACCGCTGCCCACTGGATGGGGGGCGGTGTGCAGGACAAACATATAAATTGTGACACCAGCTCCCACATATGTCAGTGGCTTAATTTAGAACCTGTATTTGAGGTCGATCTCGAACCCATTGTTGACGTGACGACTTATATTGAATTTGTAACTAGCTCATCAAGATTGTAACTTGCTTAGCTAAATGAATTGTGGGGTTCAGTCCCTGAGCCCATTATGTGCCTCTGTAACCCTTTCCACTACCGCCCACGGGATGGGTATGTGGTGCATAATAATGAACTAAACTAACTAACCTTCCTCATGTTTAGTAATTTAGTTGTACGGGGGCATCCGAGGATTATCCTCATGGCTTCGTTTTGCATCTTTTCCAACTCTCCAAGCATTCTCTCAGGCACTAGGGCAAGCATGGGTGCAGCATAATCAATCAGTGACCTAATATATGAGAGATACATCATTTTGACAATTCTCACATTTGCACCATAGCTTGGATGGTAGCCTGTCACAGCCTTGAGAACATGGAGCCTCTCTCTACATTGGCGACCCAGTCTGGCTACAACATTGCGGTACAGTGGAACTTCAAGACCAAGGTATTTGTATCTCGTTACATAGTCGAGCAGAGAGCCATCATGCAACTGCATTTTGCGAACCACCCCACCTCGTCTGGGTGGGCGTCGGTTCAGGATCTTTGTTTTCTCTACTGAGATTTATTTATTTATTTTTATTTATTTATATATACAAGAAGGTACATTGGGATTGTGAGGATACATAGCATATTAATTACATTCTTGTAAGGCCACTAGTATGTGCAGCGTTTCGGGCAGGTCCTTAATCTAAGAAAAATTTAAGTAGGTAAATACTTGCAAAAATTTATAAAAATGATAACAGTTACATAGCAAGAAAAAAAATAAAAGATGAGAGAAAAATTGTAGGTATATTAAAGCACATAGCTAACTCAGATTGATTGCAATGACAGCTTGAATGGTAGTTTAACAAAAAATTAGAAGGCACAATTAATACAGCATATGACTAGCACATAAAAGAAGACAGAAATGAACACAATGATAAAGATGTTTGGATCAAGTACATAAAGATTGGGAGATTGGGTAGCACTTGATACAGAGCAAATTTAAAGCTCAGTGTAGGAAACTACGAAGATGAAATTAGGTACTTTTTGGTTTTGTTTTTAAATGAGGCAAAATTTTGACAGCTTTTCAATTCACTAGGGAATGAGTTAGATAGACTAGGTCCTTAATTTGTATAGAGTGTTTACACAGATTAAGTTTGACCCTGGGGATATCAAAGAGATTTATTTCTGGTGTGGTGATGATTGATTGATTGATAAAGATTAAGCACCCAAGAGGTGGCACGGGCATGAATAGCCGTAAGTGGTGGCCCTTATGAGCCATTAACAGTATCGAGTGATGATACTGGAGATCTGTGGAGGTGCGACGGCACCCTGCGTGAAGGGAGATGTCTCCGGACCAAATGGTGACCAAATGGTAGTTACTCCTGATTGATAAGGATTAAGCCACCAAGAGGTGGCACGGGCATGAATAGCCCTTAAGTGGTGGTGTGGATTGTAGCGAGTAATCCTATACTCGCTCCATTATCTCATTATATTAATAGCATAACATTAGCACTAATTACAGAAGCTACAATCCTTCCCCAATTACAGGTAATACTCTTCTCACCTTGTTGGAGGGAGCTGAGGTGTAATCACCATATATGCAAGCGATTTGATGAATATCGAACAGTACAATTTCCAGTCAAGAATGTAGTACTCGGTGTGTGCAGTTCTAATCCACCAAGACGCTACAGCTTCGACAAAGAGCAGACAGCAGACTACGACCGCATCCAGCTACAACGCTCTCGCTCCCCAAGTTCAGACACTCACAATTCCCAATCGAGCCGCCACGCTCTCCCGCATAGAGCTCCACGACTCCGGCCTCACTCAGCTCTCTGCTCTGCTCCAGGCTTCGTCTCAACGTCTACGACACTGCTGTATCTAGGACTACTAAATAAATATAAAACTCGCTAAAAAGATTATTAATGAAGATGAGAAAGAGGAGAGGGCCAAGTATGCTGCCCTGAGGAACACCAATGTTGATGGGTAGGGTGGGAGAAATTGAATTGTTCACAGAAACATACTGGAGCCTGTCAGTAAGGTAAGATTTGAGGTATTGCAGGGAGTGTCCTCTGACTTCATAATTATGTAATTTAAGAAGAAGGTTTTGGTGGTTGACAGTGTCAAAAGCCTTACGCTAGGTCAACAAATAACCCAACAGGAACTCATTTTTATCAAGAGCTGCAAGAATTAAGTTAATCATACTAATAAGTGCATGCATCGTTAGTGCTTTTTTGGGGTCTGAAGCCATATTGGCAAGAGCTATAGTATATTGTGCTTGGCTAGATAAGAGTAAAGCTGCTTGTAGATTAGTTTTCAAAAAAATTTGATAAGTTAGGCAGGTTTGAAATAGGTCTGTAGTTGTTAACATCAGTGAGATCACCACATTTGTGGACAGGGGTTACTCTCGTTTTTATTTAGAATATCTGGAAAGGTTTGGAGTTCATGTGACTTGTTGAAGAGCAATGCAATTGCAGGGGCTAAGGATCTGGAGGCTTTTTTGTAAATTAATGTTGGTATCTCCTCAAGGGCACTAGACTTGGTTTTAAGGGAAAGGATTATCTCATTGAACGTCAGTGGAATTAGTAGGCGTTAGGTACAGAGACTGTGGATAGTTACCTGTAAGACAGTCCTTAACGTCTGTGTCAACAAAATTATTCGCACACCCTCCGTCACTATGTGATGGAGTGCGAAAAGATACGTGAATTTAGAGACAATTCTATAACCAATGTTCCAGCGATGTGTAAATATTTCATTCAAAATGATCTGCTACCAGAAATTTAGCCAAATGTCCCCAATTTGCTAACTGTAGGTAGTGGCTGAGTGATTGAAACCTATCCACCGCTGCCCACTGGATCGGGAGCGGTGTGCAGGACAAACATATAAATTGTGACACCAGCTCTCCACATATGTCAGTGGCTTAATTTAGAACCTGTATTTGAGGTCGATCTCGAACCCATTGTTGACGTGACGACTTATATTGAATTTTGTAACTAGCTCATCAAGATTGTAATCTTGCTTAGCTAAATGAATTGTGGGGTTCAGTCCCTGAGCCCATTATGTGCCTCTGTAACCCTTTCCACTACCGCCCACGGGATGGGTATGTGGTGCATAATAAATGAACTAAACTAACTAACCTTCCTCATGTTTAGTAATATAGTTGTACGGGGGCATCCGAGGATTATCCTCATGGCTTCGTTTTGCATCTTTTCCAACTCTCCAAGCATTCTCTCAGGCACTAGGGCAAGCATGGGTGCAGCATAATCAATCAGTGACCTAATATATGAGAGATACATCATTTTGACAATTCTCACATTTGCACCATAGCTTGGATGGTAGCCTGTCACAGCCTTGAGAACATGGAGCCTCTCTCTACATTGGCGACCCCAGTCTGGCTACAACATTGCGGTACAGTGGAACTTCAAGACCAAGGTATTTGTATCTCGTTACATAGTCGAGCAGAGAGCCATCATGCAACTGCATTTTGCGAACGGCCCCACCTCGTCTGGGTGGGCGTCGGTTCAGGATCTTTGTTTTCTCTACTGAGATTTATTTATTATTTTTATTTATTTATAATATACAAGAAGGTACATTGGGATTGTGAGGATACATAGCATATTAATTACATTCTTGTAAGGCCACTAGTATGTGCAGCGTTTCGGGCAGGTCCTTAATCTAAAAAATTTAAGTAGGTAAATACTTGCAAAAATTTATAAAAATGATAACAGTTACATAGCAAGAAAAAAAATAAAAGATGAGAGAAAAATTGTAGGTATATTAAAGCACATAGCTAACTCAGATTGATTGCAATGACAGCTTGAATGGTAGTTTAACAAAAAATTAGAAGGCACAATTAATACAGCATATGACTAGCACATAAAAGAAGACAGAAATGAACACAATGATAAAGATGTTGGTTGGGTACATAAAGATTGGGAGATTGGGTAGCACTTGATACAGAGCAAATTTAAAGCTCAGTGTAGGAAACTACGAAGATGAAATTAGGTACTTTTGGTTTTGTTTTTAAATGAGGCAAAATTTTGACAGCTTTTCAATTCACTAGGGAATGAGTTAGATAGACTAGGTCCCTTAATTTGTATAGAGTGTTTACACAGATTAAGTTTGACCCTGGGGATATCAAAGAGATATTTATTTCTGGTGTGGTGATGATTGATTGATTGATAAAGATTAAGCCACCCAAGAGGTGGCACGGGCATGAATAGCCCGTAAGTGGTGGCCCTTATGAGCCATTAACAGTATCGAGTGATGATACTTTGATCTGTGGAGGTGCGACGGCACCCTGCGTGACGGGAGATGTCTCCCGGACCAAATGGTGACCAAATGGTAGTTACTCCTGATTGTAAGGATTAAGCCACCCAAGAGGTGGCACGGGCATGAATAGCCCTTAAGTGGTGGTGTGGTGATTGTAGCGAGTAATCCTTATACTCGCTCCATTATCTCATTATATTAATAGCATAACTAATTAGCACTAATTACAGAAGCTACAATCCTTTCCCCAATTACAGGTAATACTCTTCTCACCTTGTTGGAGGGAGCTGAGGTGTAATCACCATATATGCAAGCGATTTGATGAATATCGAACAGTACAATTTCCAGTCAAGAATGTAGTACTCGGTGTGTGCAGTTCTAATCCACCAAAGACGCTACAGCTTCGACAAAGAGCAGACAGCAGACTACGACCGCATCCAGCTACAACGCTCTCGCTCCCCAAGTTCAGACACTCACAATTCCCAATCGAGCCGCCACGCTCTCCCGCATAGAGCTCCACGACTCCGGCCTCACTCAGCTCTCTGCTCTGCTCCAGGCTTCGTCTCAACGTCTACGACACTGCTGTATCTAGGACTACTAAATAAATATAAAACTCGCTAAACACTGTGTGTCTAATCAACCCAACAACGTAACATAAACATACGTTACATGATAATGGGTCCTATTTCATCTGTCCGGGGAGAGTTTCAGAGCATGGTTTGCATTTAAGAACAGGGTTTTGTAAATGTAGTTGACACAAGCGATTGTGTGGAGGGAGTTAATATTTAGCAAGTTAAGGGATTTAAACAAGGGAGCTGAGTTTTGTCTGAAAGCAGAGTTTGTTATTATTCTGATAGCAGAATTTTGCTGGGTGATGATGGGCTTAAGGTGGTTTGCAGTGGTAGACCCCGTGTTATGACCCTGGGTTCCTCAGTGGAAACCAGAGGTCATATTAAGCTCTAAATAAGTTACCTTACGTTCTTTGTGCGCTTGTCGATGTGCATTCCTATCTTCCTTGCCAGACGTAAGACAAATCTTGTTTCTCACAGAGCATTCAGACTCTTGAGCTTGTTTTGGATTAAGTATAACATTGTAGTAATTATTAACTATCCTTAGAACGAGTAAAGTAAACAATATTGTACATCGGTGAAGATTTGTAGTGTGTATAAGCTGCACGATCAATTAGGATCTTCCCGGCACCACAACTCGGAAGCCATGGAGTGGATGCTGGATGCGTTCTTCTCTGTGCTGGCATCGTGGTGTTAAGATATCTGCATCCCTCTCCCCTTCCTCCTGCTTCTCTCCCTTACCTATTTCTGTGTCTAGTTTACCAAGATAAGTACTGAGTTGTGTTCACATTTTCTGGCGTAAGTGTGTTCTAATGTGTAGAGTATTACTGTGTATTAATTAATTAGGTGATCATTAGTGTTTATATTGCTAAGTTACTCTAAGGGGGTCCCAGTGGAACCACGTGGGCTCCAGTAGTACCCATAAGCTACCTAGAGTCCTTGCTAGTGTCCCTTGCCTAGTAGACTTTACCCTAGCTTGTGCTCATTGTAAAACCTTGTATCCTGCTTATGTGGACCAAGGCTTTTAATGTAAGATAGTGTGGTAAAGTAATTATTGTTATTGTTGGGAATGTATATGGGGGGTTGTTAAGGGGTTAATAAATATGTTAGTTTTAAAGGAGTATCCATTCTTCCTGTGTAGGAGATCAATGATCTACCTCTAGACTGACATTGTCTTGTAGCCAATTAATTGCTTAAAAACATGCTTAAAAATAATTAGAACTAGAGACTGCTGTGGGGAGTATATCTTCGCCAGTTTCAGAGTCAAGGGTGCCGAGTCTGTCCTTGTCTGTGGGTGCAGTCTATAGAATTCCTAACACTGATGTGTCCGAATTCAATTCAAACCTTAGAAATCTAATACTCGATAACAAACTGAATAAAAACCATCTAATTATCGCAGGGAACTTTAATATTGACCTCTGCGAGCCTGAACACTCTACTGCTGTTAGTTTCCTCAACTGTATGAATTCCTGATTCCTCATACCCTTAATCACTAAACCTACTAGAGTCACTGATAGTACTGTCACGACTCTAGATCACATCTGGACCAACATATATATAACCTCTCCGCTTACTTCAGGTATAATCACCGATAGCACTACAGACCATTACCCCACATTTCTCTTAACTAACATTATCAAGCCACCTCTTGAGTCAAGGGAGTTAAGCTATAGGCTGCACAATGAAACTGCTATAGACAATTTTATAACTGCTGCTGATAATGTCAACTGGGAATCCGAGTTAGGTAACATAGGGGACATCAACCTAGCAGTGCAATCTTTTCTTCAAAAAATTCTTAACCTTTATAACACCCACTGTCCTAAGCTTACAAAACAAGTCACAACCAAAAGGCTTAACATTCCTTGGCTTACAAGGGTAATACTTAAATGCTTTAATAAAAAACATGACCTTGAGAAGAAGTATAGGTTAGGAACCATCTCCAAATAATTTTCAAAGAATTACTCGTTATTGCTATCTAAAATAATTAGACGAGCCAAAACTAAATACTATGAGATAAATTTACCAAATAAAGAGCACATTAAAAAAACTTGGAGCACAATCTCACAAATATTGGGATCAAAGCAGATTTTAAATAACAAACCAACACTCCTGTCCAATAACGATGGTCAGCTTTCAGCCTCTGCAAATTCTGCATTGGAGCTCAATAGTGTTCTTCACTACTCCATCTGGGTACAGGCAGCCATGCACCGATAGTCAGCCAAACGACAGACAAACGTACGGAGCATTTGGCCAAGTTTGCTCCTGTATAGCCTAATGGATGTTAAGCCTTTTGTTGAATATATGATATGAAGTTGGGTGGGATTATATTAAGTTTTACAACAGTAAGTTGCACGTAGGTGATTCCTGATAGGACTAGACTGGTCCCAGGAACATTATCGCAGCAGTTATAATTGTCAAATACGTTATTAAGTTATTTACAAGGCCTCTCAGAACGCTTATCGTACCCGGACTGACTCAAATGAAAACGGAAAGGATTTGATGAATGATTTCAGTTTCAAATCGAGTAATATGAATGAATCGTACAAAGTGCGTTCTGTAATCCGTTTCTACGTTTGAGTCTGGTACCTGCAAGGTATCGTGAGAGTGAATAATTAACGGTTTATACCGTTTCGATATGACTAGAGTTTCCTGCCGTAACTATCAGTAGAACCTTCAGGATTCTGTAGTTAAGAAAGTAGAGGATCCCAGAATTATCATAATTAAATAAGATTAGAGTTCATTTCTCCAAATTACATAAAATCCCGGCATATGAGCGTTGAAACGTTGCCATCGAGTCATTAGTTTAAGGTGAAGGTTGGCCCATTAGGACCAATAAGTGATTAGGAATATGCTCAATCGACGGTGAGCTACCATCTATGGGACAGGAGTCGTGTTGATAAATCTCTTTGACATTTGTGAAACTGTGCTCAGTTTTTTAAGTTGCACTTATTGAGAATATCTCCACAGATTACGTTGCTCTAATATTTCTAATTAATTAATTCTTAAAATTTTGGAGATGTCACTACTTCGTTGTTTATTAAGCATTTAAGTCTTGAAGCTACAAGATTGTTAACTGTAGTGCTTAGTTGAGGCTAGAGTGTTACTAAGTTAAGATTCCTTAAGCAAGAAGATTGATGATTGATGTCCCCTTGTTAACTAACTGGTTCAGTGACATTATAGGTTATATTGCAACTCAGTCAGTATCTTAACCCTTGACTCAAGGGCATAGTTAGTAAATGATTCGTGCTTCGTACCTAATAAGAGGGTTATAGTTGTCAGTTGTCTAGCGACAGTCTATAGTGATAGTAGGTGTGTAGTTGCAATAAAAGATACCTGTTTCAGCCCAGAGCATATTTCCCTCATATTTTTCTTTGTACGAGTATAGATTCAAGGGAATCGACCATATGTAGAATTCAGCGCAACAAAGACCTGCACTTACCTGAATCAGAATACCCACAGAGTGCAGTCTAATTTTAAGATGTTTTAGCAATAGAAAGCAATGTCACAGGTAGACATGATCTCCTAAGGAAGTAAAAAATTTTTAACCTAACACCCAATCATCCAACAAGATCTACACTATCTTAAGCTGTCACAGCAGGTAGGTTTACATGCCAGTAGGCTACAGGAAGACACTCGATAGGTAGCTTATGGTACTACTGGAGCCCAACGCTGGTTCTCACTGGACCCCTTAGAGTAACTTAGCAATATAAACACTAATGATCACCTAATTAATTAATACACAGTAATACTCTACACATTAGAACACACTACATGCCAGAAAATCTGATTACAGCACTAGTACTTATCTTGGTAGACTAGACACAGAAATAGGTAAGGGAGAGAGCAAGGAGGAAGGGGCGAGGGATGCAGATATCTTAACACCACGATGCCAGCACAGAGAGAACGCATCCAGCATCCACTCCATGGCTTCCGAGTTGTGGTGCCGGGAAGAGCCTAATTGATCGTGCAGCTTATACACACTACAAATCTTCACCGATGTACAATATTGTTTACTTTACTCGTTCTAAGATAGTTAAATAATTACTACAATGTTATACTTAATCCAAAACAAGCTCAAGAGTCTGAATGCTCTGTGAGAAACCAAATTTTCTTACGTCTGGCAAGGAAGATAGGAATGCACATCGACAAGCGCACAAAGAACGTAAGGTAACTATTTAGAGCTTAATATGACCTCTGGTTTCCACTGAGGAACCCAGGGTCATAACACGGGGGGTCTACCACTGCAAACCACTTAAGCCAATCATAACCCAGCAAAAATTTGCTATCAGAATAAATAACAAACTCATTGCTTTCAGACAAACTCAGCTTTCCTTGTTTAAATCCCTTAACTTGATAAATATTAACTCCCTCCACACAATCGCTTGTGTCAACTACATTTACCAAAACCCTGTTCTTAAATGCAAACATGCTCTGATGAAACTCTCCCCGGACAGATGAAATAGGACCCATTATAATGTAACGTAGTTTATGTTACGTTGTTGGGTTTGATTAGACACACAGTG
>WNGS01150824.1:18613-32474 GCA_020271785.1 Procambarus virginalis
TTAGAACTTGTTGATGATGAAAGTTCTCTTACCAAGATACTGGATATGGCTCGTCGAATGGAAGATGCTGCACGTGATGCTCGTGCCATGGAGTGCAGTGCCAACAACGGTTCTGCCACTGTTACTAACAGTCATGAAGTATGTAAGGTTCAGGGAGTACACCATGATCATAGAAGATATCATGCAAACCTAACATTAAATTGAGCCGAGAACCACATCACAACTGGAGTCATGGAACAAGACTCAAGCAGTCACAACGACTCACATCAGAGGTTGTCAATAATAAATGTTACAATTGTGGAGGAGACTACCCACACCAAGATAATGTTTGTCCTGCACAAGGTAAGAAGTGCTATGAGTGTAGAAAACTAAATCATTTTGGTGCTATGTGTCGTTCCGCACTAAAGAAACCACAATCAATAAATAAAAGCAATGTACGAGGATCAAGTCATAGGAGTCGAGGTGGCAAACACAATATTGCACCTCAAATCAAGAATGTTAATAATATACAAGACAACATTTCATTACAACCAGTCTCAGATGACAGTGAATGTGATTATATTATGGAGTACAATCAATCACAAAATGGAATGATCTTCCAAACAACCCAGAGACTATAGTATACATTGCTGGCATTTGTCTCAAAATTCTCATTGACACTGGATCAAACATTGACACCATTGCTGAGTGCCACTATGAAAAATTTAAAAAACAGTTCCCAAAGCTTGAAAACTACAATGGCAAAGCCACTGCCTATGCTTCAAAGGTAGCCTTACCAGTGATTGGAACTTTCACTGCAGAGATTAAGTCAAAGAATGCAATGCTCATTACTACATTCCATGTTGTTAGGAATGCAAAGGAGTCTTTACTCAGTTACAAGACTTCAACCAAATTGGGGCTACTTCAGCTTTCTAATGCTGTAGCAGTGGAATCTGCAAACAATGTTGATGCTATTGTTGCTGAATTTTCTGATCGGTTTAAATCCATAGGTTGTTATACTGATAGCAAGGTACATCTGCATATCAACCCAGATGTAATTCCAGTTGCCCAACCACATCGCCGACAACCATTCCATACTCGCAAGAAAGTCGATGCCGAACTGGATAGGCTGATAGAACTAGATATCATTGAACCGGTAACAGGCCCAACACCATGGGTAAGCCCAATTGTCACTCCACCAAAGCCGAAGAATCCAGATGAGATACGCATTTGTGTAGACATGCGTGTTCCCAACAAGGCAATAATGCGTGAACGCCATCCTACACCCACTGTAGATGATATGATTACCGCTTGAATGGTGCAACTGTATTCAGCAAGTTAGATTTAAACAAGGGCTATCATCAGCTTGAACTTGATGATGAGAGTCGATTCATCACAACGTTTACGACACATCGAGGTCTGTATAGGTACAAGCGCCTGAGTTTTGGTATTAACAGTGCTGCTGAAGTATTCCAGCACATCATCAGCCAGGTATTGCAAGATATACCTAATGCTGACAACATGTCTGATGACATCATTGTTTATGGCCGTACCCAAGCTGAACACGACAAAGCTCTTCGTGCAACATTGCAACGCTTACGAGAAAAGAATTTGACGCTAAGCCGAGCAAAGTGTGAGTTCAATCAACATAAATTGAATTCTTTGGACATGTACTTAGTGACAAAGGTCTGTCTCCAGATCCTAAGAAAGTTGCAGATATCAAGAATGCTGCACCTCCTTCAACATCCACTGAAGTACATAGTTTTCTGGGAATGGCAAACTACTGTTCTCGCTTCATTCCAGATTTTGCTACCATTACGAAGCCTCTACGTGAGCTCCTGAAGAAAAATGCATCATGGTACTGGAGCGATGTCGAGCAAAATGCATTTGATGCTGTGAAAGATGCACTAGTAGAAAATGCGACTGCTGCATACTTTGATCCATCAATGGACACTGAGTTAACGGTGGATGCTAGTCCTGTTGGTTTAGGTGCTGTGTTAGCCCAACACAAACCTGGTCAACCAGATTCAAGAGTAGTAATTGCCTATGCCAGCCGTTCTCTCACAGATGTTGAGCAACGATACAGTCAGACAGAGAAGGAAGCTCTTGCTCTTGTATGGGGCTGTGAACACTTCAATGTGTATCTGCTTGGTGCACCCTTTACCACGATAGTCACTGACCACAAACCGTTGGAGACCATCTTCAATAATCCAAAGTCCAAACCACCAGCTCGCATTGAGAGATGGGCTCTTCGTCTGCAACCATACAACTTTACGGTGAAATACAAGCCAGGTGCAGGCAATCCCGCTGATTACATCAGTCGACATCCTGCCAACAGTTTCACCATCACCAAGCATCAGCAAGTTGCCGAGGAATATGTACACTCTGTAACCTGTGATGCAGTCCCTAAGGCTCTCACTCTTGATGAAATACGTACTGCAACCCTAGAGGACCCAACTCTGCAAGCAACAGTGGATGCATTGACTAAGAAAAAGTTTCCACGCATCCCACCCTCAGGAGTTGACCAAGATGCATTCAAAGCACTTGAACGCATCCAGACAGAATTAAGTGTTACGCAACAACGCGACACCGTGCTGCGAGGTACTCGTATCGTCATTCCAGCTGTTCTCCAGCAACGTGCTCTGAAGCTTGCACATCAAGGACACCAAGGTCTTGTAAGGACCAAACAGCTGCTACGAGAAAAGGTGTGGTTTCCTGGCATTGATCGTCAAGCTAAGGACATGCATGATGCCTGTGTCCCTTGCCAAGCTGCAGTGGATACTTCAAGACCAACACCTCTACAACCTTCACCACTACCTGCTGCACCATGGATGGAAGTATCGATGGACTTCTGTGGACCGCTACCAACTGGAGAGTACTTGATGGTAGTCATTGATGATCACTCACGTTATCCAGAAGTAGAAATCATCACTTCCACATCTGCAAAGGCTGTCATCCCGAAACTCGACAAGATCTTTTCAAACTTTGGCATTCCTGAAGTTGTCAAGACGGACAATGGACCGCCATTTAATGGACAAGACTTTGTCAACTTTGCTGAGCATATTGGATTCAAACACCGCCGTGTGATGCCACTACATCCTCAAGCAAATGGAGAAGTAGAGAGATTCATGCAACCTCTCATGAAAGCTGTACGCTGTGCTCATGCCGAAGGACGATCCTGGAAACAAGCTATGTATGCTTTTCTCAGGAACTACCGTGCAACACCGCATGGAACACTGGGCAAGTCGCCTGGCGAACTTTTATTTGGACGTCCTATGAGAATCGCACTACCTGTCATGCCAGCCAAAGTAACGGATAAACGTCTCGCTCAGAAGGATGCACTAGCCAAGGGCAAAATGAAAATTGCTCATGATCAACGTGCAAAGGAACAATTCATAAAGGTTGGAGATACTGTTCTCGTTAAAAAGAAAAAGAGGGAAAGCTAGATATGCCGTATGATACAAAACCATATAAAGTGATTAGTGTAAAAGGAACTATGGTAACAGCGAGTAATAGAGATCATAGTATAACACGTAATATGGCTTATTTCAAAGTGATTCCAAATAGTGTAGAAAATGATGAAGTGCAAAGTCGTGCAAAAGAAAAAGAAAAAATGAGTTATAACTCGATAAACAATTCATCGAGGGATGTTTTTGTATTTAAGGACTCTCGTCCAAAACGTCATGTTAAACGCCCTACACGATATGATGATTAATTGTGTTCCTATGTAATGCAAAGTATTTACTTGTTATGCTGAACTAAATTTAATATTGTTTGAATAATGCAGATCTCATTCAATATTTTGTAACTTTGTATTACAGTTTCTTTCATGTTTGTTTAACATTGCATATGTATTTTTAACATTGAAATCCTTTGTGGTAAAGATTGTTTAAATTCTTTGTGTGTTTAATTAATGTTAAATGTATGCAATATCTCTTGATATGTTAATAACTTACTTTGTGTCAATAACTTTGCTTTGTGCTACAAGCATGGTAGACATCCTGTATTCATTCTTTTTAAAGAAAAGGAGGGATGTCATGTTCACAGAAAATGGTACCATCCGTTTTCTATGTGCGGCGGCTGGACGCCACTAGAGAAGAAAACAAGAGCGCACAGGACGCCTGCCAAGCTTGGGAGCCATAGTCATGTAATCGTTTATTATTATTAAAGTCAGTAACCAGGAATGACTTTACATCAACCTTACTACCAAGACTATCTCAGCTATACACAGACACCACAGTGCCTACCTTGCCTTAAACAGCTCACTGTTAGCATCTCCTGACCCCATAACCTATACTTTCAATGGAACCATTTCTAAAACATATGTCCTGGCGGGGAATCAAACCAGCCTCTTAATTGATCAGCCTTGGGCCCAAGTAATCCCTCAAAAGATATATATGGTCGTTGTAGCAATGAATTATTTCGCCGGTCTCCACCAAGGTAATGGATTATATTTTGAAAATGCAAAGCTGAAAAATATTGCTATGTATTTAAACAATAATGCAATTTATCAAATTGGAGGTGATTTCGACAACCATTACTCCCGTCTTTATTACGAAACTTTGAAGACATTAGGGTTAGAGCGTGATTCGCTACTAGGCTATGACACTTTTAATAAGGGGAGATCAATATTCGCATTTGAATTAAGCGCCATTCAAACAAAAGATTCCCTCCCTGTGGAGAAATCTGGCAACTTGCGTATGGAGCTTGAATTTGGTAGTGGTGTTACATATAACAGACTGGTTTTACTGTTTGGGGAAACGACAGGAGTACTATCCATCGATGGACAAAGAACTGTTCTATGTGACGTGCGAGCTTTAAAAACATAATGAATTGTTATGATATAAATATTAATTTAAAAAATAATCTAGGGGATCAAGTCGTTTACCTAGGGTGTTACAACGCGGACGAGATTGAATATTTAAATATCTCGTCAAGAAAACCTATCGTCTTCATAAGTAATATTTTACCATCACACAGTAGATTAACCATGGGTCATTGGGTAGCTATTTATGTTGATAAAGTTAAACGTCGAATGTTTTTTTTTCGATAGTTATGCAATGTCGGTGGTTACTTACGGACATTATTTTCAAGGATTTATTAAAACTAACAAAATAACAGAGGTGTATGGAATGTGGTACAGACTCCAAAGCGATTTTACTCTCACTTGTGGGCTCTATTGCATCATGTTTGTTCACAGAATAAGTCATCTGGGGTTGCCTTCATCAGTACATTACTTCCATAAAGTATTTTCCAGCGTTACTTTAAAATTAAACGATAAGTGAGCCCTCGCTTATGCGAGACGATATTTTCCTATGAAACAACATTGTGTTAGGACATTTTGTAGGGGAGTTGGGGTTGGTTCTTATAGGTGGTGTAGAGAATATTTTTGTTAGCTAGGCAACCTACCTAATAGGAAGTACGGTCTATAAAAACACCTCCCACCCACAACCTCTCCAAAAGACAAAACAACCTCAAACATCCTACAATGGAAGGTGTCTCCCCCCAAACAACTACAGGGAAGATTGAAGTCCTTGAGGGACCTGGTTAGTATTACCCTCACTTTCTGGTAAAGATTTATTTTTTTTTCCCACATTAAAAAGTTTGTACATCCTTTATTTTACATCCTTATTTTTCCCCCAGTACAATTCTTGGGACCGGTCCACTTTTGTAAAGTAGTAATTCTACGAGGGAGATCTCCCCCAACCAAGATGCTGTTACGTAGTCTACTTGACAATACCTGCTGTAGAGGACTCAAGGTCGCCCCTGCAGGGAGAGAGGTATGTACTAGCCATTCTTAGAAGGAAATAAAATATTTTTCTAATAAAAACATATGGAGCTATAAAAAACCCTTTTAACCAGCATAAATTATTTTCCACATCTCTTTCCAGAACACTTCAGGCGTGACTGGTGGGGAAACTCATCCAAAAGGCCACCACCCAACTCACCCCTCACCCCCAAGAGAGGGGGGTGGGGGTCAAGGCCTTCCCCCACTCACCACAGACGGGGAGACGTCAGAATTCTACTCAGATGAGGATGGGGAGGTGGGGGGGGGGGGGAGTGAGGAATAAGAGAGAGGGACCCATAACTACAATTAACTATTATAATTAACTTCTTATACATCATTGTTGTGATTTTACCTAATACAGCATTAATGAAATTTTTTTATTTTTAATACTCCTTAAATGCTCTTATATAAGAACCCACACGAGTCCACCGGGTGAAGTCAAGGCCATTAGGTGCAAGGAAGGGTACGACCGACCACCCAAGGTCACCAAGTACGATATGGGTCTGAACATATATATATATATATATATATATATATATATATATATATATGTTATTAAATATGACCGAAAAAGTAAGATTAATAATTCTAACACGAATTTTCTCAATTTTCCTTATGTTTGTTTTTACTGATGACGGTAAATGAAAAATCAATTCTCCAAAATTCATTCTTTATTTCTTAGTCTGACGCGACACTTGAACGCGTTTCGTAATAACTAATTACATTTTCAAAGACTTTTAGTTTTCACACACAACTATAACCTGAAAGCACTAAACAGTTCTTTACTATGCTATGATTTAAACAGCTTTCATCTTTCATTTTATACCCGCGTTTTGGGTGAGGTGATATGTTACAACAGTTTTAAATGAGGTGAACAAAACTTTCAACAAAGGACAAAACACGAAAACAATGGATATTAACTGGATATTAACTGGGTAAATTGAAGGTATGAATGGAAGTAACTGCGGAAGGGCCTATTGGCCCATATTTCTTGATGCTTCTATATTGGAGCGGGGTCTTGAAGTGGGTAGAATATAGTTGTGCATTAATTGACTGTTGATTGCTGGTGTTGACTTCTTGATGTGTAGTGCCTCGCAGATGTCAAGCCGCCTGCTATCGCTGTACCTATCGATGATTTCTGTGTTATTTGTTAAGATTTCTCTGGTGATGGTTTGGTTGTGGGAAGAGAGTATATGTTCCTTAATGGAGCCCTGTTGCTTATGCATCGTTAAACGCCTGGAAAGAGATGTTGTTGTCTTGCCTATATACTGAGTTTTTTGGGGCTTACAGTCCCCAAGTGGACATTTAAAGGCATAGACGACGTTTGTCTCTTTTAGGGCGTTCTGCTCCGTGTCTGGAGAGTTTTTCATTAGTAGGCTGGCTGTTTTTTTGGTTTTATAGTAAATCGTTAGTTGTATCTTCTGATTTTTGTCTGTAGGGATAACATTTCTATTAACAATATCTTTCAGGACCCTTTCCTCCGTTTTATGAGCGGTGGAGAAGAAGTTCCTGTAAAATAGTCTAATAGGGGGTATAGGTGTTGTATTAGTTGTTTCTTCAGAGGTTGCATGGCGTTCTACTTTCCTTCTTATGATGTCTTCAATGAAACCATTGGAGAAGCCGTTGTTGACTAGGACCTGCCTTACCCTACAGAGTTCTTCGTCGACTTGCTTCCATTCTGAGCTGTGGCTGAGAGCACGGTCGACATAAGCGTTAACAACACTCCTCTTGTACCTATCTGGGCAGTCACTGTTGGCATTTAGGCACATTCCTATGTTTGTTTCCTTAGTGTAGACTGCAGTGTGGAAACCTCCGCTCCTTTCCATGACTGTTACATCTAGAAAGGGCAGCTTCCCATCCTTCTCCATCTCGTAAGTGAAACGTAACACAGAATTCTGCTCAAACGCTTCTTTCAGCTCCTGCAGATGTCTGACATCAGGTACCTGTGTAAAAATGTCGTCAACATACCTGCAGTATATGGCCGGTTTCAAGTTTAAGTCGACTAAGACTTTTTCCTCGATAGTACCCATGTAGAAGTTTGCAAACAGGACGCCTAGGGGAGAACCCATGGCGACCCCATCTACTTGCTTATACATGTGCCCATCCGGGCTCAAGAAGGGTGCCTCCTTAGTACAAGCTTGGAGTAGTTTCCTCAGGATATTTTCTGGCATGTCAAGGGGAGTACAGGCCGGGTCTCGATACACTCGGTCCACTATCATCCCGATTGTTTCATCCACAGGTACGTTGGTGAACAGTGATTCTACGTCCAACGAGGCTCTTATCCCTGTAGCCCGTGTTCCCCGCAGTAAGTCAACAAATTCCTTCGGGGATTTCAGGCTGAAGTTGCACGGGACATAAGGAGTCAGTAAGCCGTTGAGTCGTTTCGCCAGTCTGTACGTGGGTGTGGGTATCTGGCTGATAATTGGCCGAAGTGGGTTTCCAGGCTTATGCGTCTTGACGTTTCCATACGCATATCCAGGTTTATATTCTCCAATAATCTTTGGCAGGTGGAGTCCGGATTTCTTGGCATTCACAGTTTCAATCAACTTGTTGACCTTTGTTTTCAATTCGGCTGTAGTGTCCTTCGTTACCCTTTGGAATTTAGTTTGGTCAGAGAGTATGCTGTTCATTTTCGCCAGATATTCGTCTTTCTTAAGGATGACGTATATTGGCGACTTGTCGCCTCTCCTGACAACTATCTCCTTGTTCTCACGAAGGCTCTTGGCTGCCGCTTTGAGCTCGGGGGTCAGTATGGTACTTCTGTAGTTGCCTCGATTCTTTCCTCCTTCTGCAATAAGTTCAGCTTGTAAGGTGTCTTTGGTGGTGACCTTCTTTTGTGCTTCGAGGTCAAATATGTCGTCCAACAGGATCTCCAACTCCACTTTCCGGGCCAACGCACTTGGTCTGGACATAACGTGACAGTTTATACCCAGATTTAGGAGAGTGACTTGGTCCTCAGTGAGGTTGATACCTGCAAGGTTCAGGAAGCCGTCTCTTGGTCGTGGAATTGCCATGGGTCCTCCATATAGTGTTGCTAACAACACTATATGGAGGACCCATGGCAATTCCACGACCAAGAGACGGCTTCCTGAACCTTGCAGGTATCAACCTCACTGAGGACCAAGTCACTCTCCTAAATCTGGGTATAAACTGTCACGTTATGTCCAGACCAAGTGCGTTGGCCCGGAAAGTGGAGTTGGAGATCCTGTTGGACGACATATTTGACCTCGAAGCACAAAAGAAGGTCACCACCAAAGACACCTTACAAGCTGAACTTATTGCAGAAGGAGGAAAGAATCGAGGCAACTACAGAAGTACCATACTGACCCCCGAGCTCAAAGCGGCAGCCAAGAGCCTTCGTGAGAACAAGGAGATAGTTGTCAGGAGAGGCGACAAGTCGCCAATATACGTCATCCTTAAGAAAGACGAATATCTGGCGAAAATGAACAGCATACTCTCTGACCAAACTAAATTCCAAAGGGTAACGAAGGACACTACAGCCGAATTGAAAACAAAGGTCAACAAGTTGATTGAAACTGTGAATGCCAAGAAATCCGGACTCCACCTGCCAAAGATTATTGGAGAATATAAACCTGGATATGCGTATGGAAACGTCAAGACGCATAAGCCTGGAAACCCACTTCGGCCAATTATCAGCCAGATACCCACACCCACGTACAGACTGGCGAAACGACTCAACGGCTTACTGACTCCTTATGTCCCGTGCAACTTCAGCCTGAAATCCCCGAAGGAATTTGTTGACTTACTGCGGGGAACACGGGCTACAGGGATAAGAGCCTCGTTGGACGTAGAATCACTGTTCACCAACGTACCTGTGGATGAAACAATCGGGATGATAGTGGACCGAGTGTATCGAGACCCGGCCTGTACTCCCCTTGACATGCCAGAAAATATCCTGAGGAAACTACTCCAAGCTTGTACTAAGGAGGCACCCTTCTTGAGCCCGGATGGGCACATGTATAAGCAAGTAGATGGGGTCGCCATGGGTTCTCCCCTAGGCGTCCTGTTTGCAAACTTCTACATGGGTACTATCGAGGAAAAAGTCTTAGTCGACTTAAACTTGAAACCGGCCATATACTGCAGGTATGTTGACGACATTTTTACACAGGTACCTGATGTCAGACATCTGCAGGAGCTGAAAGAAGCGTTTGAGCAGAATTCTGTGTTACGTTTCACTTACGAGATGGAGAAGGATGGGAAGCTGCCCTTTCTAGATGTAACAGTCATGGAAAGGAGCGGAGGTTTCCACACTGCAGTCTACACTAAGGAAACAAACATAGGAATGTGCCTAAATGCCAACAGTGACTGCCCAGATAGGTACAAGAGGAGTGTTGTTAACGCTTATGTCGACCGTGCTCTCAGCCACAGCTCAGAATGGAAGCAAGTCGACGAAGAACTCTGTAGGGTAAGGCAGGTCCTAGTCAACAACGGCTTCTCCAATGGTTTCATTGAAGACATCATAAGAAGGAAAGTAGAACGCCATGCAACCTCTGAAGAAACAACTAATACAACACCTATACCCCCTATTAGACTATTTTACAGGAACTTCTTCTCCACCGCTCATAAAACGGAGGAAAGGGTCCTGAAAGATATTGTTAATAGAAATGTTATCCCTACAGACAAAAATCAGAAGATACAACTAACGATTTACTATAAAACCAAAAAAACAGCCAGCCTACTAATGAAAAACTCTCCAGACACGGAGCAGAACGCCCTAAAAGAGACAAACGTCGTCTATGCCTTTAAATGTCCACTTGGGGACTGTAAGCCCCAAAAAACTCAGTATATAGGCAAGACAACAACATCTCTTTCCAGGCGTTTAACGATGCATAAGCAACAGGGCTCCATTAAGGAACATATACTCTCTTCCCACAACCAAACCATCACCAGAGAAATCTTAACAAATAACACAGAAATCATCGATAGGTACAGCGATAGCAGGCGGCTTGACATCTGCGAGGCACTACACATCAAGAAGTCAACACCAGCAATCAACAGTCAATTAATGCACAACTATATTCTACCCACTTCAAGACCCCGCTCCAATATAGAAGCATCAAGAAATATGGGCCAATAGGCCCTTCCGCAGTTACTTCCATTCATACCTTCAATTTACCCAGTTAATATCCAGTTAATATCCATTGTTTTCGTGTTTGTCCTTTGTTGAAAGTTTTGTTCACCTCATTTAAAACTGTTGTAACATATCACCTCACCCAAAACGCGGGTATAAAATGAAAGATGAAAGCTGTTTAAATCATAGCATAGTAAAGAACTGTTTAGTGCTTTCAGGTTATAGTTGTGTGTGAAAACTAAAAGTCTTTGAAAATGTAATTAGTTATTACGAAACGCGTTCAAGTGTCGCGTCAGACTAAGAAATAAAGAATGAATTTTGGAGAATTGATTTTTCATTTACCGTCATCAGTAAAAACAAACATAAGGAAAATTGAGAAAATTCGTGTTAGAATTATTAATCTTACTTTTTCGGTCATATTTAATAACATATGTCTACAGGAAAGACTGCTACCAAAATATACTATATATATATATATATATATATATATATATATATATATATATATATATATATGCAAACAAGCCTGAATGGTCCCCAGGACTAGATACAACTGAAAACTCACACCCCAGAAGTGACTCGAACCCATACTCCCAGGAGCAACGCAACTGGTATGTACAGGGATGCCTTAAACCACTTGACCATCACGACCGGACATAAGGAAGTGATAGCCTGAGCTATATGAACCACTTCCCCGCCGGCACCTGGATGGTTATCTTGGGCATAGCATTTTATCAAATCACCTCTTTTTTGGGGGCAACACGTGAGGAACACAAATGCAAACAAGCCTGAATGGTCCCCAGGACTAGATACAACTGAAAACTCACACCCCAGAAGTGACTCGAACCCATACTCCCAGGAGCAACGCAACTGGTATGTACAGGGATGCCTTAAACCACTTGACCATCACGACCGGACATAAGGAAGTGATAGCCTGAGCTATATGAACCACTTCCCCGCCGGCACCTGGATGGTTATCTTGGGCATAGCAATTTTATCAAATCACCTCTTTTTTTGGGGCAACACGTGAGGAACACAAATGCAAACAAGCCTGAATGGTCCCCAGGACTAGATACAACTGAAAACTCACACCCCAGAAGTGACTCGAACCCATACTCCCAGGAGCAACGCAACTGGTATGTACAGGGATGCCTTAAACCACTTGACCATCACGACCGGACATAAGGAAGTGATAGCCTGAGCTATATGAACCACTTCCCCGCCGGCACCTGGATGGTTATCTTGGGCATAGCATTTTATCAAATCACCTCTTTTTTTTGGGGCAACACGTGAGGAACACAAATGCAAACAAGCCTGAATGGTCCCCAGGACTAGATACAACTGAAAACTCACACCCCAGAAGTGACTCGAACCCATACTCCCAGGTACAACGCAACTGGTATCACTATATAGATGGACAGATGAGACACACACAGACAGACCCGGGCAACGCCGGGTTATCCCTCTATTACATGCTATAGGAGAGAACCTTCGTCTGTTAAAATTTGGAGGCCACACGGTTAGGGCTAGACTCACGCAATTTGGCAGAGGGGATGGTCTGGGGAAGGGGATGAACATAGGCTAGTTGAGGTCTCAAGACTAAAAAGGAACCGTGTACCAGTGCCACATTCAGACCCTTCCACGACGATTTTGGCCGTGTCGGACAGCTACACAGCTATGTATTATCAAAACTTTATTGAAAAGCATTTAGGTATATGGGCCATTTCTCACTGAATTTAGCAAAATTAACAAAATTTCTTGTTGTCAATAATTTTTCCAATGCATCAAAGGTTTCTCCTCTCCTCCGTTCTTTATCAGAGTAAGGGGTAACTATTGTTTTTTGTAGTTCACACCACTGAACTCCTCGCACTGCAGACCATCACACATAGATAATTATTTTGTTTATCAGAGAGAGAGAGACACAGACAGACACAGACAGTCAGATAGATAGATAGAAATACAGGCAGACAGACAGACAGATAGAGATAGAAATATAGGCACACAGACAGACAGATATAAAGACATAAAGAAGGAAAGACAGAGATTGGGACCCAGAAACAGAGAGACTGACAGACACACCTAAAGATAGGACAGAGAGGTAGACAGAGACGGACAGCAGATAGATAGATAAGTAGATGGTTGATGGATAGGTAGATGGTTAGATTGATAGATGGATGGATATATGGATACACTGAGAGTAGGTGGATAGATAGCGGATGGATCTATGGGTAGACAGATGAAAAGATAGGATAAATGGATGGATAGGCAGATAGTTGAATTGACAAATAGATCGATGGAAAGATAATTGGATGGAGAGATGAATAGAAAGATGAGTGGGGGCATGTATAGATAGCCTGCATAAATTAATTGGTAGACAAGGTAGTTGGATTGCAAGCAATATGGATAAGTAGATAGAAAGGTATATAGATAAAAATGAATTCATGCATTGACAGACAGAAGATATAGATGGTTAAAATGGTAGGTGAATAGATGGAACAAAACTAGATGGATAGATAATTGATAGATGACTACACTGATGGATGGACACAAGTTACATTGATGGAAAAAAGGATTGATGGAAAGAGATGGGCATTCAAAGTGTGAATGGACAGATGAAAATTTACGATTTTATGTGTAGATGAATGGATAAATGTGTAGATGAATTGATAGATGTATATCTATATAGATAGATAGATAGTTAAATGGATAGACGGATGGATAAAGGGACGGATTGATAGATAGATAGGGGTATAGATAAATAAGACAGATTAGTGGGTAGATGGACTAATGGTCGTGTGGATAGACTAAAAGATTGATAGATGGATAAATAGATGATTATATGGATGGAGAGATGTGTTGATGGAAGGATAAATGAAAAGATTCTTTATTAGAAGGATGGATATAAAATTGAACAGATAGATTGATAAATAGTTTGGCAGATAGACTGATTCATAGGTCGAGATAGATGATGATTGATAAATATACCGAGTATAGATGGACTG
>WNGS01150824.1:38289-62830 GCA_020271785.1 Procambarus virginalis
GGTTAGGAATTGTCTCCAAAGAATTCTCAAAGAATTACTCGTTATTGCTATCTAAGATAATTAGACGAGCCAAAACTATATACTACGAAAATAAATTTACCCAAATAAAGAGCAACATTAAAAAAAACTTGGAGAACAATTTCACAAATATTGGGATCAAAGAAGATTTTAAATAACAAACCTACACTCCTGTCCAATAACGATGGTCAGCTTTCAGCCTCTGATTCTGCTATTGAGTTCAATAGGTTCTTCTCTTCCATTGGGTCATCCCTTGTTAGTTAGTTTAGTTCATTTATTATGCACCCCATACACCCTTGCAAATGATATTCCATCTTCCAGTACTGTTGTTAAGGACTATCTTACAGGTAACTATCCACAGTCTCTGCTCCTAAAGCCTATTAATTCCACTGACGTCAATGAGATAATCCTTTCTCTTAAAACCAAGTCTAGTGCCCTTGAGGAGATACCAACTTTAATTTACAAAAAGCCTCCAGAACTTTAGCCCCTGCTATTGCATTGCTCTTCAACAAGTCACTTGAACTCCAAACCTTTCCAGATATTCTAAAAAAAGCGAGAGTAACCCCTGTACACAAATGTGGTGATCTCACCGATGTTAACAACTACAGACCTATATCAATCCTGCCTAACTTGTCAAAAATATTTGAGAAACTAATCTACAAGCAGCTTTACTCTTATCTAGCCAAACACAATATACTTAGCTCTTGCCAATATGGTTTCAGACCCAAAAAAAGCACTAATGATGCACTTATTAGTATGATTAACTTGATTCATGCAGCTCTTGATAAAATGAGTTCCCTGTTGGGTTATTTGTGGACCTGCGTAAGGCTTTTGACACTGTCAACCACCAAAATCTTCTTCTTAAATTACATCATTATGGAGTCAGAGAAACTCCCTGCAATACCTAAAATTCTACCTTACTGACAGGCTCCAGTATGTTTCTGTGAATAATTCAATTTCTCCCACCCTACCCATCAAGATTGGTGTTCCTCAGGGCAGCATACTTGGCCCTCTCCTCTTTCTCATCTACATTAATGACCTTCCAAATGCCTCCCAACACCTCAAAATAATTCTATTTGCTGACGACACAACCTTCATTTACTCCAGTCCTGACCCCGTTGCTCTAAATGCCACAGTTAATACTGAGCTAAATAAAGTCCATCTTTGGCTAACTGCCAACAAACTCACCCTTAACATTGACAAAACTTTTTTTTTCTGCTCAGGGGGAAAAAGACACAAACTGGTTTGGGGCTTATTTATTAATTTTGGAGATGGTTAATAAATTCTGCAGAACGTGTATTGATAAACAAAAGTAACATACCCATGTCTACTGAGTACTAATATTTAACTTAAATTGTACACCCATATTAAGTGAGTAAGCTTAGCCTAGTGACATGTTAAACACGTTCTGCAGAAACCTAATGTCATTATAGTGAATTATACAACTTAATAATTATATACTAGTTCAAGCAATTATATAACTAGTTCCATCCATTATATACATCGTACTTATATAACTAGTTCAAACAATATGTGAACTTAATTATATAACTAGTTCAATCAATTATATACTTAACTATAGAAACTAGTTCAATCAATTATATAACTTAACTATAGAAACTAGTTCAATCAATTATATAACTTAACTATAGAAACTAGTTCAATCAATTATATAACTTAACTATAGAAACTAGTTCAATCAAGTGAATAGGCCACATAACACTTAACGGAGGCCGACTGGGCAAAGAATTAGCTGCGGACAGCGGGACACTTGGGGACCGGCGCTGCACCCCCACCGCAGGCCAGCTGGCCGACCCCCCCCCCCCCCGAAGGGCGAGGCCCGCTGGCCGCTATAAGGAGGAACATGGTAGCTCGCTACCGTGGCCGCGTAACCGTGCCCGTATGCCCGGAGAGGCCGTTAAAAAACAGTCAGGTGCCCCTGACTGAAAAAGGTACCAGTCCGGGTCTACAGGCAGCTGTTAACGGAGACAGCTTCCTTGGTGTGCTGATGTAGCGCCATCCTGACAAGCCATGGGCGTAGAGAGGCGAGATAACCCGGCGACAGTGACCCTGGGAGGAGTACGTACTGCAGGGTTTGGATCCCATGTAGGGAGGCTTCCCACCGTGGCAAATGACTGTTCGATCCCGCGTATATCCTCGTCGCTGGTGCCCGCCCTCACAGAGACCAGTCCTGGAAGGCTGGCCCCAGGGCGGGTGTGGGAAAGTGAACGCTGTCCACACAGGGGCCGACTCCCCAGGGTCGACCCCGTGTCGGTCGTTGTCGCTGTGGCGGGTCCCACGGATGGGGGGGAGGAGGTGGCTTAGAGGCATGTGGGTCGCCACCCAGGATACCTCTCGTGGTGGCTCGTGATCAGTGGTCCGCCTCTCGGGCCCCACCACCTGGTCCTCGTGCATTCATGGTGTTCCTCGTGCGCGTTCTACCGTGGATCTGGAAGTATTTAAGGCAGTAAGAGGGGGCAGAAGCTGGCATGCAGTGGTAACGTATAAGGCAACGGCACGGTTGTGGTGGGCCCACACCAAACGCGTACTGGTATCAGCGAGGCTGCAAGAGTGGGGTTAACTGGATGCTGCACCTGTTGCGAGAGGCAGGAATGTTAGATTTGACTAAAGTCCCAAGCATAACTGAGTGGGGGGACAGAGAAGCCTGGCAAAGGTACTGCCAGATACAAAAACCCTAACTCCTGGCACAAACGGACACCTCCACAGCGGGAACTAAGGGAAGTAGTGAAAAGACAGCGTCCAGTAATAGTCAACGACCGTAAATGTAAACCCAGAAAGTAAATTGAACAGGCGTGAATGAGCGTAAAGCAAGAACCATGAGGCCCGTACTCAGCAAACGGTACATCCTATCTGACTTTACGTAGTAGTGGAGAGGCAAATAGCCGAGTAAACAACGCAAATGTAACCGGGGTGAGTAACATAATTATGCAGCAAGACCAAGCGTAAAAGCGCCTCCTCGCTGGCTTACTTACTAATTTAAGAGGCAAGCAAGTGAAACGACAACTGTAAACACAGCAAATTAAACGACATGCTACATGGCAATACACAATAACAGAATTAAACTGTGGTAGGCTAAATGTAACATTTAGGGCATAAATGGTGAACGACATAACTTAACCAGTAGTTATTAACAAACAAGCAAGAGCTAACGAATATACAGTAATAGAGTTCAGAGGGAACTAAACATACATGCAGGGCCAGGAAAATGTAAAGCAGGAGACAGGGGCCCGCAACACTGCAACTAGAGCATCCTACTAACTCTGCTTAATAACGATAATGGCAGAGCAAAAGTTAAGCGAACGCACTTGTAAGTACAGCAAAAATAGAATAAAACGTGCAGCATGGTTAGAACCATGGTAGAACAAATTGCTGTAGGCCGGTGGAAATGCTAACCCAGGGAAACTGAAGCAAGAGGCATGGGCCTGTAACTCGGTAACTAGCCCAACCTAACAGCTGGCTTAGTTAAGTCAAATACGATGAGCAAGGGTTTTATAAGTTAAAGAAGCAAGCAGCGATGGTAGACCTTAACCCTAACCCACATTAACTTAGCGTGTATAACGCAAGCAGCAAGAGACTGAATTGCGCAATTAATGAATTAACTTAACGTCCGTTGCCGCATGGTGAACTGCAAAATCGTGCCCCGGAACATCACAGCTGGAGCATCACCGCTGGGACACCTGCGGCTGGACATCGGCGGCTGGGCATCAACATCTGATGGAGATAGGAAATATCGTCAACTGGCCACTAGGGAAGACTTCAGTGGTAAGTAGGAGTCCGGCTGCAAGACAATTTAGGCAAAAAGCCTGTAAATATAACTGTCAGTAGAGAATAACGGGAACTGGGCATGAAGCTGGGAATACCATAAATTACTCTAAGGCTGGAAAGAGTGAGAAATTGGTAGGGATAACGTCAGGTGGAACGCTGCAGCTGGGCTTCGTGAGCCATGTCATCAGCAGCTTGAACATTGGCAGCTGAGGGAGCGGCAGCTAGGACAGCAGCGCCACCGGCCGGGACATCGGCTGCCGGGAATCGACCATGGAACTGGTGCGTCAGCGCCACCACCACTGCAACTGGCACATCCCGGCTGACGTTACTTAATAACTTTTCTGGCGAGAAGCGAAAGCTAACGACCGTGAATGTAAAATCTGTAAAGTAAAACAGTAGTTTGGATAATCGTGAAGCAAGAGGCGTGAGCCCAGTAACACAGCAGCTGGCACATCCTAGCTGACCTGACGTAGTAGCTTCTAGGCAATGGGCTGAATTAACAACATAAATGTAATTAGTAGTAAGTCACTTACATATGTAGCCAGAGCTAACCGTAGAATACTGATATAAATTTCCGGGGAAACTGATCAAAATGCAGGGCCAGGAAATCTTGGACAAGAGGCAAGGGCCCGTAACACCGCTACTAGCACATCCTTGCCGACCTTAGTTACTGACTTAAGGCCAAGCTGAAGTTAAACAACCAAAATTGTAAACACCGCAAAGTAACAAACATGCATGACGGGCAATACATCCAAAGTAGTATGAAATTTTTGTAGGCTAAATGTAACATTTAGCCCAAAATGTTAAAACACCCATCTGTAACCGGTAGTAAGCAACATAAATGTGCAGCAAATACCAGGCGTAAAGTAAGGTAATAAATTTAAGGGGGACGTCGACACGGATCCTGAACCTATGACACTTACCAATTGCTGAAACTTACTGCAGCCCTGATGAATGATTATAAGGGCATGCTCAGCTGGGACGCCGCTAGCTGAGCCTTCGGCCGCTTGACCATCGGCGGGGAACACATCCGCCAGGACATCACCTGCTGTAGCATCGGCTGAGGCACATCAGCCGCCGGGTTCGGCCCCCAGGGGACATGTTCAGCTGTAACACCATCAGCCGGCCCATCTGCCGCTAGACCATCGGCAGGGACCACATCAGCAACATCAGAATCAGCCGCGGGTCGTGTCCCATGGCAGCTGCCGGATCGTCGTCTGGGGCCACATCTGGCAGAACATCAGCGGGTGGGGGTGGCCCCCCCACGGGACATACTCAGCTGGAACCCCACCAGCTGTGCCAGCGGCTGCTGGGACATCGGCAGCGTAACATAATGGTTAATTATTACCTGTAAATAACTAAACAACAAGTGAGTAAGAAGAAGACTGCAACAGCACATTCCAGCTGACTTTACTTAATAACTTTACACAAGAGGCGAGGTCCCGTAGACTTTAACTAGCGCATCCAAGCCGCCCTAGATAATAACTTAAAGGCAGCTAAAGTTAAACAACCGGTCTGCAAAGACAGCAATATTAACCTAGACATGCAGCATGAGCAATGCACCAAACGTAGGGAGTTTATAAGTAGTTAATAACGTAAGAGGCAAACTAAAGTTTAAACAACCTGACTGTAAAGACAGCAGAAGTAACATGGACATGCAACATGGGCAAGGCATCAAAAGTAGTAATAAAGCGTGCTAGGCTAAACGTAAACATTTAGCCCGCGCACTGATAACCACATAAATTTAACCATAGTAAGCCACATGACTGTGCAGCAAAGTCCCCGCATACAGACTGTAGTAAGTTAATAAATTATTGAGGGGTTACAGCAAAGGGGTTTGGTTACAGCAAAGTAACCAAACATGCAACATAAGCAAAGCACCCAATATAGTATTAAAAATGTGGTAGGCTAAATGTAACGATGTTAGTCCGAAAATGATAACAGCATAAATGTGACCAGAGTCAGCAACATAAAATGTGCAGCCAAAAGTACTGTAATAAATACGGCAGGACGTTGACGATGTATCCTGGATCTGTGGCACTTACCGATTGCTGAAGTTACAGTACCTGTGATGAGTAGTTATAAGGCATGCTCAGCTGGAACACCGCCGCCCGGGCCTTCAGCTGCTGGACAGTGGCAGCATAACATAATGGGTAATCAATAACCGTAAATAAAGTAATGCCGGGCAACACCGGCCAGACATGAGTCTGGAACAACGTCCTGGGAACATCAGGCCACCTCAAGCCTTGGTCGGAGCATCCAACATCAGTCGGGACACCTTGGACCACATCAGTCGGACACCGGCCGCTGGGCCATCAGCTGCAGGATCATCATATGGGCCCACTTCGGCCGGGACTTCAGCGGGGGGAGTTGTCCCGCAGGGGACATGCACAGCTGGAACACAACCAGCTGTGGCAGCTGGTGCAGGGACATCGGCAGCATAACATAATGTTTAATTGTAACCATAACCCAACCCAGACATCACTCGGTACCCCTACTCAATCTCTCAATATGTTAGATATTAAGTCACTGCACATTCTCTCATGTGTATTATACATATATAAAACGCTGAACTGTAATGCCAATCCTGACCTCAAAAACTTCATTGAAAGCTGTAACAGAACCCATGAGCACCACACCAGAAATAAATACAGTTTTGATATTCCAAGAGTACGACTTAACCAAACTAGAAATGCTCTACAAATCAAGGGACCCAGAATGTGGAATGACCTTCCCAACCATGTTAAAGACTGTACCTCTCTCAACCAGTTTAAGATTAAAACTAAACACTACCTGATAAACTCCCTGTAACCTACCTTACCCCTCTATTGTCAACCCATGTCTTAATTTTTTTTTTTTTTCTTATTCAACGCTGTTTGTCTACATATTGTATTTGTGCTGCTTTTCAGTCATGTTCCCCCCTTTTTTTGTACCTTTATTGTATCTGTTCTCAAAACATTTTATTCTTTTTGTTCAATTAGCATTAAGTTTTAGATATTAATGTTTTCTTGCCCGAAACGCATTGCGTATAGTGGCTTTAGGCATTGTATGTACTAGCTCTATCTATAAATCGATCAACTTATGTAAAATCTCTCTATGTATGTACCTTTCCTGAATAAACATATTTATTTATTTATATTTATTTATTTATAAAGGACTAAATAATGCCGGCAACACCGGCCAGACTTAAGTCTGGAACATCAGTCAAAACCTCGAGCATCAGTCGGAACATCAAACATCAGTCGGAACATCAAACATCAGTCGGACATCAAACATCATTCGGGACATCAAACATCGGTCGGGACGTCAAACATCGGTCGGGACGTTAAACATCGGTCGGGACATCAAACATCGGCCGGGACATCAAACATCGGTCGGGACATCAAACATCGGTCGGTACATCAAACATCGGTCGGGACATCAAACATCAGTCGGGACACCGGCCGCTGGGCCGTACCCCATGGCAGCCGGGACATCACCTGGTGGATCCTCGACTGGGGCCATATCAGCGGGTGGGGTTGGGGCCCCGGGTGCATACTCAGCTGGAACACCATCGGCTGTGCTAACAGGTGCTGGGGCAACAGCAGCATAACATAATGTTAATTATTAACCTGTAACTAACTCAACAATGCCGTCGACATCGGCCAGACTTAAGTCTGGAACATACCTCCTGTGGGCCCACCAGTCGGTATAGCGGCCATATAGGGCCGAGCCCCGTGGCAACTGGGCCAGCAACTGCAGGACATCGTATGGGGCCACTGCTGTCGTCACTTGGGCTGGCGGGGCGGGCCCGCAGGAGGCATGCACAGCTGGAGCACCACCAGCTGGTCATGGTCAGCAGAACATAATGGGTAATTATGCACCATAAATAACTGGTGAAAATTAGCGTGACTTAATACTTGGAGATTGGCTGCAGTTATTAAGTAAAGGGATATCCAAATAAAAAAAATAGGAATAATAAAACCCGCTGGATCGTGCCCCATGGCAGCTGGGCCATCTGCTGCTGGGTCGACATCCGGGGCCACATCAGCTAGGACGTCGCTGGCGGCTTGCCCCGTGGGGACACACTCAGCTGGGACACCACCAGCTGCTTGGTCATCAGCAGCGTAACATAATGGGTAATTATTAACCATAAATTACTGGTTAAGAGCGGGTTTTGTAAAATGATCAACAGCCACAAACAAGTAATGGAATTAAACAAAGATAGAAGGAACTAAATATAGGTCCTGTGTCAACGTCAGGGAACACATCAGCTGAGCCAACGACAGCAGAACGTAATGAGTAATCAGTAACCATAAGCAATTTAACTGGTTAAATTAGCGGGGTGAATAGTTGAGTAAGACCCACGAACGAATAAATAAATTTACTAAAATTAAATTAATAGATGAAATAATTATAGGCCAAGGACATCAGCAGGAATCGCGTCCGCTGGGCCAATGACAGCATGACATAATGGGTAAGCAGGAAACCACAAATAACTGGTTAAATAGCAGGTGGAATAGATGAATGTAAGCCACAAACGGATAGTTAAAATAACTAGCAAATAAATAAATGAAATTATAGGCCATGGGTCATCATCAGGAATCACATCTGCTGGGTCAAAAGCAGCCCAGCGTAACAGGTAACCAGAACCACAAATAACTGGTTAAAATAGTGTATTCGTGTAAGTGTTTAATAGCCGCAGCTATTAGTTAAGGGACAAACGAATTAAATGAATAAACATAAGGCCATGAGTCATCGGCGTGAAACACCTCCACCAGGCCGACCGGGGCATCAGCTGAGCCAGCGTCAGTAGCTGGGCTTCGCCCCCAAGGGACGCTCGGCCGGGACACCCCCAGCCGGCCAGCAACTGCTGAGCATCGGCTGCATACCATAATGGGGAGTAGTAACCATGAATAACGTAAAATTAGCATGAATGAATATTTGTTGAATGGCCACAACGTGTAAAATAAGAAAAGAAACGGATTTAAGGTCATGATCATCGGCGGGACTCACAAACGCCAGACCGGCCAGGACAACAGCTGAGCCAAGCCGGGTCTTGGCCACCATGGGACATGTGCTCAGGCCGCACCCAGGGCCCAGGCAGGGCGACACCCGTGCCCGGGACGCTGCTGGGCCCCCAGGGCACGCACAGTAATCACGTGCGCACGTACGTACGTGCACACGCTCGCACGTGCAATCCATGCCGGATGCCGTCCGCAAGGACGGGGCCGAGCACCCGCTGGCCCGAGGCGGAGGGGCAGGGAGGCTGGACACGGCCCAGGGCGCGCGCTCCAAGGAGCTCCTTGCCGCGTGGGCGTCTCGACCAGGGCGTGGGCCCCGGGAACAGGCCCAGACATAGGCCTGGAGCCTGGTCACATGTCGAGGTCGACTTGGCTTGGGCCCTAGGGGCCGGGCTCGAGGGCGGAGGGCCGCCCCCCCCAGCCACGTGGTGAGCACGGCCCAGGGCGTGCGCTCCAAGGAGCGCCTTGCCGCGTGGGCGTCACGACCAGGGCTCGGGCCCTGGGGACAGGCCACCTGGAGCCTGGCCACGAGTCGACACCGACTTGGCTTGGGCCCTAAGGGCCAGGCCCAAGGGCGGAGGGCCGCCCCCACCCGGCCACGTGGTGAGCACGGCCCAGGGCATGCGCTCCAAGGAGCGCCTTGCCGCGTGGGCGTCACGACCAGGGCGTGGGCCCCGGGGACAGGCCACCTGGAGCCTGGCCACGTGTCGACGCCGACTTGGCTTGGGCCCTAAGGGCCGGGCCCAAGGGCGGAGGGCCGCCACCGCCTGGCCACGTGGCATCAATGCCAAGGGCAAAGCGACCCAGAAAGCATCGCACGGCGGAGTCTGGCGCGGACCCTAATGGCGCTCCTGCTTCCCCAGGGCAGCAGGAGGCCAAGGTAGCTAGTTAAGGGGTACACACGGACCGCTAGGGGATGGCGCTTTACACACGCCGCACTGGGGAGATCCTGACTAGATTAAACAGAAACTTCACTTTTACCTTGGCGATAGGAGTGTGGGGCAGGAGGCCCCTGCCGAAGCAAGTTGCGAGGTCAAGGGTACCAACACGTCCAGTAGAGCGAGGTCTGGGACCAGGGTAGCCGTCACGTGGTCCATCTCGTGCGTGGTCCGACGTTTGAGGAGAGGAGGAGTTTCGAGCACTGTTGTGGTGACTGTGAGAGTGAGGCTGATCCTCCCGCTCCTTCCCGATTTATAAGCTCCCATACCTTCCCGCGCAGGCCGCGGAAGGCGCTGCGCAAGTGTTTCTTTTCCCCCCTTTCAGAAAAATCTCCGCTTTTATGCAATCAGAGGTCATTACTCTCTCCCAGGAGCTGATTAACCCATTAGAGTATAAAGATCCTTTTTCGAATGAGTCAGTTTTGTATATAATTGATGACTTATACCTGGAAGCCATACAAAGTCCAATTATTGCCAATATCTTCACCCGAGGGAGACACAGTAATATCTCTGTAATTCTAATTAGTCAAAATTTGTTTCCCCAGGGGAAATATGCCAGGACAATAACTCTGAATTGTTCCCATTATATATTAATGAAGCAGAGAGACATAACCCAACTTGAAATTTTAAGTGGGCAGTTATATGATCGAAAAACTATTAATAATTTCGTTGAAATATACCGTCGGGCAATATCCCAGAGAGAGTATGGCTATTTATTGGTCGATCTGACAGTTCCTGAGCCATTGCAACTACGAACGAACATTGCCAATGAAGATCAGTGTGAAATTGTTTATCAAAAGTAATAATAAAAATGTCTCTAACGACACAGAAACGGTCAATTCTTACCACCATCTATAATGACATTTCCAGCTTGGGTGGTTTCACAGGATCAATTCAAAAATTGTATAAGGCTGCCAGACTTAAAGACTCCAACATCAGTATTGCAGATGTTAAGGAGTTTCTTCGTGGAGAGCGATCTTTCACCTTACATAAGGGAAATTTACTTAGGTTCCCCCGGCGGAAAATATTAGCTCCTAAGCCCCGTACCATAATTGCTTGTGACCTGGGGGACTTTTGTAGATTACAAAAATACAATAATGGTGTTAAATATATTTTAATTTGTGTTGATGTTTATTCCCGCCTAATGCAGACTCAATCTTTAAAAACAAAAAATTCGAGTGATGTGTTAGTCGCCCTAAGGAAGATATTAGAGGAAACTCCTCAGTTTCTCGGTGTAAGGCGGATATTCACTGACCGAAGAAAAGAATTTTACAACAGGTCAGTTCAAAATTATTTGAATAAGAAAAATATTAAACTATATAGCGTATTTTCGGAAATGAAATCTAGCATAGTGGAACGTGCCATCAAAACTCTAAAACATAAACTGTATCGTTATATGACCCAAGCTAATTCATTAAAATACATTTACATCTTACCGTCTGCTGTAGATGTGTACAACAACACATTCCACAGGACACTGAAAAATACTCCACTTGCCATTCATAAATTGCAAAATGTTGAAGATATACGAAGACAGTTTAAGGTCATGTATTTAAACAATGACTCCCCCATAACTCCCATCAGTCCTCAGCTGCACCCTGGGCAGCATGTACGATTGGCTAAACGTAGGAATATATTTCACAAAGGCTTTTGGCCCCAAAATACAGAAGAAATATTTCTAGTGTCACATATTGACAGATCACATCCAATCCCAACCTATAAAATCAAAGATTTAAACAACGAGGTGGTCAGTGGTATGTTTTATGAGCAAGAATTGATCCCAACAACCCTTCCAGAGTATTTTCCTATAACGATATTACGGAGTAGGAAAACATCGAAAGGACACAGAGAATATTTCGTCAAGTGGAGAGGGTACCCAGATTCTGCCAATAGTTGGATTAGTGGTCAAGACATTGCCAAATTTAACCAAAAATGACAGTTCAACAGGACTCTCTCGTAGAGAAACATCACCAACTGTTATTTTTACTAAACAATTTATCGCCCAAGAAGCGGAATAAACTAATCAAGGCTCTAAAACGACAGGAAATGAATCAATTTGTGAAATTTTTGCCAATTTTCTGAAACGAAACATCCCGGTTCAAACACAAATAATTAATGGCTTACAGAGGTATCAGAATGACATTCGTTCTGTAGCTCGTAAGAAAACTCCTCTCTACAAGAAGAAAAACATCTTAACCTCCAGACGAGGAGGAGCTATATTGGCAGCTCTGCTGCCTTTGGCTGTATCATTAATTTCCTCCCTAACCCTTAAATGGCGCATAGCTATATACCATTTGACACCCACAGGCGCATACCAAAAAAAAAAAAAAAAAAATATTTTTTCTTCCTAACCTGTTAATTTGTGTTCACTGATCACGGGAAAAATAGTAAAAAAATCGTAAGTAGAATATATTGGCCGCTATAGGGCAGGGAAGTCTGGCACAAAACAGGCGCTCACTCAGCATGCGTCAGGCGGTCTGTTGATCGCCAGCTGTCAGGCCGGAGTTGCCACAAAGAGATAATTGCCTAATTATTTCAATGTCTCTGATTGATTTTTCGTAGTTTTTTTGCTGTAATATTATTCAATAGTGTGTAGTGTGATATATTTATATAATGAAATGGGTGAATCATCGCTGTACTCAAAAATATGGTGTGCATATTGTTGATTCAATTATGTTCATCAAACAGTGAACAAATACTTTATCAGTTGTTATACTATATACACAGGTTATATATAAGTATCTGCATGTTTTGTTCACCATAACGAACCACTAAGTTGCTATTATGAGTCAAAAAAGTAACGAGGAGTGACCGCCGTGTACCAGCCAGCCACTCACGCCCTCCCTCAAGTCATCTGACTCGCCCACATTCTCCTCCCACAATACTGTTTTTGCTTTTATTCACTATATACAGACGCTATATATAAGTATCTACATTCGTGTTCACCATAACGAACCACTAAGTTGGTATGCTGAGTGGCAGTGGCAGACAGTGGCAGCCCGCCACTGGCTGCCACTGCCACTGATGGACCTCACAGTCAGCTGATGGCTGCCGCCCTCAAGGCCACACGCACTATTTCTCCTCCAACAATACTGCTTGTGGTGTTATTACGCTATATACACACATTATATATAAATATCTACCGGTTTTATTCACCAAACTTGTACAAGTAAACTGGTATGGTGCCCAAAGACGTGATCACCAGTAAACAACACAATAATTCCTGCAGACGACGCTCCTCTCACCAAAATGGCGGCTCCCAACCTCCTACTCTTGCTGTTTATACTCTCTATACACACGTTATATATAAGTAGCTACATTTGTGTTCACCATAACGAACCGCTAAGCTGGTATGGTGAGTGCAGTCAATAAAAGGTGGCCACACACAGTCAGATAACAACGCCACCACCCTCCCTCCCACAGCATTACTCCTCCCTCCATGGAGCACAGCGCTAAATATCATCACAATCCTCTTATTATCAGACCCATGGTCAGTTTTATCACAGTCAGGGGTCTTCTGTAATAATATTATCGCTACATAATAGCATGAACAAGTATATTATGGCATTTTTAGGCGATGCTGTGGTCACAAGCTGAACAGCAGTGCTGTGAGCTCATGCTGCGTGCGTCAGGCTTGGTAGCTTACTCGATACTGAGGCCCCTAACACCCGGGAGTTTGGCCCACGATTTTTTTTTAAAATGGCGTCTGTTTACAAGAGCCCTGATGAAGGTGTGGTGAACCCCGTGTATCCGCGGGCCGTTTAAATCTTGCGTAGTACTCCAACGCATCATATGATGCGACGCGCAATTTTCTGCAAGTCGGTCAACGCATCATATGATGCGATGCGCAATTAAAGGGTTAATAAGGTAATTACGTAAATAAGTAACGAGAGGAAAAAAATGGTGAAGGAATATTGTCTGGTACCACGATTCATAGCTGAAAAATATTTATTTAATAAAAACAAGAACACATCACCGCCTCTTAATGAGGAAGGGCTGTCCTCCCCCAGTGGAGAAAGTAAGTCTTCTCTTTAAAAACGAAAGCAATAGTGTTGGCGGTAGCTGTAACCACTCCAGCTGTGACTCTATCGATGGTGATGGGGGAGTGGGGGGAGTGGACGCTCTCTCTCTCTCACCTGACAACAAGAAGATGTGACCAACTTTGCCACACAAGCTCCTCAAGACGGGCAGGCTTACTCAGACGTCCATTAAATGACATTGGTTCTACCGCCGCCGCCGCCGCCGCGGGGGCCGTCCTTTAAACAAAAAACGCGGCGCGGGCGGTGCGGGCACACCCCTTTTTTTTTAAAAAAAAGAGAAGGGAACATTCCATTCTACCGCCCGAAATGCGTGTAATTGTTGCTGGACACACTCCCCATAAAGCCATCATCACGAGTCAAAATCCAAGTCTGGATAACTTAATAAATGTGAATTTTAAAATTGAGGAAATTCCTCATGTCAAAACATTATTGAACATGTTTGAACAAAACAGCCAACAGGTGATATGGGATTCCCATGGAAATTTATTAAAACCTGTGCGAAATTTAAATATTTTAGATATAATTAAGACTTTAGCCTTTACTAAAGGACAGTTTAGGACAGCTGACAAGGAGGATGTAAGGATTTTACTGAAGGTAGCTGGCATAGAGCCGACCTTCATACGTAATTATCGTGCCAGATCACAGTTAAAAGGGGGGAGGGGCATCCATAGGAGACCCCATTGGGACCCATATTGAAGACCTATATGAACCACTCCTTAATCGTCATTATAGTCAGTTGTGTGTTCACCATGGAGCAAGCTTCCAGCCCCCCTCCACCTGCAACTGTGGAAGACAAATCTCCTCTATTGAAGAAGTTGGTTGCTACTCAACGGTACTACAAGTATGTCGAACACAAAAGTAGATTGATATATGCATTGTGGGATTGTTACGACCGCCTTGTGTTGAGTGCTCCCCCAGAACGATTTTTTAAGTCATTTGGGGAAACGGTGAAACGTTATGAAGAATATTCATCCCAGGAAATCCAGACGGAGATATGGCAAATGGAAAAATTAATCTTCCAACATCGGGACCAGGTTACAGCCTTCGAGTCTGGGCGGAGTGTCTATGGGCTTATAAGGTGAGGAATGTGGACTCTACCCCATCACCCCTACTTTCCTCCCCCTCCAGGATGGGGAACGTAGGTGTATTTAAAGGCCTCCCCACCGTCGCTCCTGGTCACTGTAGCTATCGTTGTCGAGAACCTCCCACACTCGCCCTCCGCCATGTCCTTGTCGTCCATAAAGTCGATAGACAGCGACATCACCGACACCCACGCCTTCGGGGTTGGCGATGTTATTGTGTACGACCTCCCCGCTGCCATTGTGCGCCCTTATGGCTGGCAAATGTGATCTGGAAAACTTTCACATACGCCCGTGTGGAACGTGTTGGTCTGACTAATGTCAACAGGGCCACAATTCGTTATCGGTCTACCCCAGGGGACATTGAAGTGAAGATAGCCCCCCTACCCTCCGACGGGCAAGATATGGTCGAAGAACCTATCTTATACTTCAGACCCACCATCGTGGCGCTAATTTCTGCATTCGGTGCAGGAGCACCCTTCGAGTCCAACCCTATAGCCCAAGAACAAGTACAGACTTCGGCTGACACACACTACATCGCCAACGTCACCCTGGATACAGCCAGAAATAGACTTTTCTGGCTTAAAGAAGCCCTAAGGAAGGTGGGCAACCTTATAATAAGAAGCCCAACCATGTTTCGACTGGTGGTGCCCCATGGGTTAGGGGCTTCCCGTGATGGTATGGACAACTGGCACAAGGACATCGGACCCATGGTGATCTCTCTTCACCGTGAATTGAGCAAGCATAACAAAGAGCTTGTCATATTGAAACGTCCCACACCTGTTACCCCATCAATGGCACCCCTCCCGATCGATGACCCCAGAGGAGAGGGGGATAGTACAACTATCACCCTGGACGCTGTGGAGGAGGAGGGGGTCTCCACCCCAGGAACCTCTTCTCGTTCTACACACCCAGCACCACCGGCTACCCCCAGGAAGAAGACATCTACAGGAATATACATCCAGCGCCACTACCACTGCCCCTCCACCTCCCCCCACATCATCTGGTACGGTCAAACGCCGCATCGAAACCACTATCGACATCGATCCCCGTCCGAATCACCGTATCGAGTCCATCCTCGATGGAGAGTCACAGGAAATATTCCTGTTATCCTCTCCCCCGAAAAAACAACGGAAGCTGTAACCACCCCCAGGGGAGAAGAAGAGGTGGTAGCACCACCAACAGTAACAGCAGCAGCAGCAGTTGCATCATCTACAACAGCTCCTGCGGTGATGGTAGTAGCAGTAACAGCACTAGTTGTGGTAGCAGCGTAGTAGTAGTAGTGGTGTCGGTGGTACGAACAGCTTCAGCAGCAGCAGCAGCAGCAGCAGCAGCAGCAGCAGCGACAACAGCAACAGTGGCAGCACCACTACCGTCAGCAGTAGCAGTTGCATCATCTACAACAGCTCCCGCGGTGGTGACAGCAGCGGCAGCAGAGGTGTCGACAGTAGCAACAACGACAGCAGCAGCAGCAGCAGCAGCTGTTCTTTAAAGTAATTTTTTGTTGTGGGACTCTTTCCCCTGATGTAGTTTCTTTTAAAACAAATATTTCCTTTTGTACTTTAATAAAATAAAATATAAGTAGTGTTGTTTTATTTCCCTCAATCAGTTCTTAAGTGCACAATGGCCGAGGAACATTACGTATATCTTACCAGCCTCGACCAAGGAGATTTATACAACAACACAAGTTCGGCATTTACAAACACCATCCCTACACTACATTTAAACCCTTCCATAAAACATGAGGTAGCTTTAGTCAACATACTTCTACCCAGACGAATTAACGCCATAATTAAGGATGAGGGGGAGTCTGCCATAGATATCTATGCTACTTTTAAACGTGGAACTCTTTCTAAAAGTCCAGAACATCTAATTTACACCTTCCTCCCCAAACCAACATATTATCGAGAAACATCAAATACATTACAGAAGAGATTAGCCGGCAAATAATCACTGACATGAAACTAAGTTTCAGGAGTGATTTCAAAATATACTTCCCAAATACAGAAGCAATCCTCACCTATGACCAATCTTTAGAGCGTGTATTACTAGCTTCAACTCTTAATAATGAAGGTACTGGCTCGTTATATTCTCTCAGTCTTCAATTTAAACACAGAATAGCTAATGTACTTGGTTTTGACAGCGCTCGCAAATACACCATTTATCGGGCAAAAACAGATGACATTACAACAGCCTCCAAGGTTGTGGCCTCATTCCCTCCAGACAATGACGGAGGTTGTGATTATTTACTCATCTATAGTGACGTCATTGAGCCGGACCGATATGGGGGGCAGATTGTAAATATCTTGGACGCAATCAGTTATCATGACTCATATTCTAGAGGAGCTCATCCCTAGTGTACAGACATTAAATACTAACACGTTGGAGAAAGTAAGTATTAAAATAACAGATCAGTTTGGGCGAATGGTTAGTTTTGGAANACATTTAAACCCTTCCATAAAACATGAGGTAGCTTTAGTCAACATACTTCTACCCAGACGAATTAACGCCATAATTAAGGATGAGGGGGAGTCTGCCATAGATATCTATGCTACTTTTAAACGTGGAACTCTTTCTAAAAGTCCAGAACATCTAATTTATACCTTCCTCCCCAAACCAACATATTATCGAGAAACATCAAATACATTACAGAAGAGATTAGCCGGCAAATAATCACTGACATGAAACTAAGTTTCAGGAGTGATTTCAAAATATACTTCCCAAATACAGAAGCAATCCTCACCTATGACCAATCTTTAGAGCGTGTATTACTAGCTTCAACTCTTAATAATGAAGGTACTGGCTCGTTATATTCTCTCAGTCTTCAATTTAAACACAGAATAGCTAATGTACTTGGTTTTGACAGCGCTCGCAAATACACCATTTATCGGGCAAAAACAGATGACATTACAACAGCCTCCAAGGTTGTGGCCTCATTCCCTCCAGACAATGACGGAGGTTGTGATTATTTACTCATCTATAGTGACGTCATTGAGCCGGACCGATATGGGGGGCAGATTGTAAATATCTTGGACGCAATCAGTTATCATGACTCATATTCTAGAGGGGCTCATCCCCTAGTGTACAAGGCATTAAACACTAACACATTGGAGAAAGTAAGTATTAAAATAACAGATCAGTTTGGGCGAATGGTTAGTTTTGAAGATGGAAGGTCGGTTACGGTAGTCTTGCATATCCGTCCTAAAGTATAGCAAATATAAAAACTATAAATATATATAGAAGTGTTTACCACAACTTTCGGTTATTGTATGAAGAGGTGTCAGTATGCGAGTACCGTTCATCCCCCCCTCTCAGAGGGAGTTTGGGGAGATCTTCCTCCCCCCCTCTAGGAGACATGGGATGAGAGGGGGAGCGATGGATGACATACGCACTTTCCAAGCTCCTTATCTCAGATCTGGCGGTGGTTTTTTTGGAACCTTGGCTGGCTTGGCTCGACGGGCCATACCATTTTTCATGAAAGCTGTAACACCTAGTGCAATCGATTTTGGGAAAAATGTTCTTGGTGATTTAACTAGTGGTAAACGGGATGTGAAGAGTGCTCTGAGAACTCACGGTATTGATGCTCTTAAAACTGTGGGAAAGAAACTGGTAACAGGTGGGAAAATTAAACGACTCTCCAGGAGAATAAAAAATAAAAAAAAAATAAAAAATGTAAACGAGGTCTTGGGTATAAAAATGACGTATTTTCCCTAACGTAAGCAGTCACACTTTACCTTTTCGGAGGGGATCATGGCAGGGGCTAGTGGAGCTGGGATGAAAATTCCATTAGAATATTATAGCTCCAGTATTATTGACCAATTTCCTAGAAGTAACAGAATACGTAATGTGGAAAGTTCAATTGCCTCTACACAGCAAATAGACATTCTTCCTGTCAACCTCCCCATTAATCAACGCTTGCGGGATAATTACTTAGAATTCCGCATCCCCGGAACCCAGGGTGCCTTCTTAGATCTAGCTAATATTGTTATAGACTTTAAGGTATCTTTAACGAAAGATGACGATACCACAAAATTGGAAGAGGATGATTATGTGGAATTTGTGAATGGCTTGTCAAATACCATGTTTAAAGGTGTCCAGGTGTTTTTAGGGGAGCAGGTAGTTGAAACAAATTCTAATTTTAATTATTGGTCGTTTATTAAATTAATTACCTCCCTACCCCCTTCAAAAATGTCTTCCTTGGGGAGACTTGGGGCCATTCGTAGGGACTGGAGTGATGACGGTATAATCCCTAACGAATTTACAAATACATTTTTCACCGGAGCAACCGCCACGGATAAAAAATTTATGAGTAATTTAAAAGAAAAAGGTTTGTCAATGTGTTTTCCCCTAGTATTGGATGTAACAACCCTAGACCAATTCATATTAGATAATATAGATGTGCGTCTAAGATTGGAGCTCTCTCCACACGCTTGGGTAATAAATACAAGTGTAGTCGATGGCTCTAAGTATCGCCTGCATATGGATTATGCTAAGTTATGGGTAACACGGGTGTTCCCCTACCCAAGTGCCTACCTTGCCTTAAACAGCTCGCTGTTAGCATCTCCTGACCCCATAACCTATACTTTCAATAGAACCATTTCTAAAACATATGTCCTGGCGGGGAATCAAACCAGCCTCTTAATTGATCAGCCTTGGGCCCAAGTAATCCCTCAAAAGATATTCTTGGTAGTTGTTGCAATGAATTATTTCGCCGGTCTCCACCAAGGTAATGGATTATATTTTGAAAATGCAAAGCTGAAAAATATTGCTATGTATTTAAACAATAATGCAATTTATCGAATTGGGGGCGATTTCGACAACCATTACTCCCGTCTTTATTACGAAACTTTGAAGACATTAGGGCTAGAGCGTGATTCGCTACTAGCCTATGACACCTTTAATAAGGGGAGATCAATATTCGCCTTTGACTTAACCACCATTCAAACAAAAGATTCCCTCCCTGTGGAGAAATCTGGCAACTTGCGTATGGAGCTTGAATTTGGTAGTGGTGTTACATATAACAGACTGGTTTTACTGTTTGGAGAAACGACAGGAGTACTATCCATCGATGGACAAAGAACTGTTCTATGTGACGTGCGAGCTTAAAAAACATAATGAATTGTTATGATATAAATATTAATTTAAAAAATAATCTAGGGGATCGAGTTGTCTACCTGGGGTGTTACAACGCGGATGAGGTTGAATATTTAAATATCTCGTCAAGAAAACCTATCGTCTTCATAAGTAATATTTTACCGTCACACAGTAGATTAACCATGGGTCATTGGGTAGCTATTTATGTTGATAAAGTTAAACGCAGAATGTTTTTTTTCGATAGTTATGCAATGCCGGTGGTGACTTACGGACATTATTTTCAAGGATTTATTAAAACTAACAAAATAACAGAGGTGTATGGAATGTGGTACAGACTCCAAAGCGATTTTACTCTCGCTTGTGGACTCTATTGCATCATGTTTGTTCACAGAATAAGTCATCTGGGGTTGCCTTCATCGGTACATTACTTCCATAAAGTATTTTCCAGCGTTACTTTAAAATTAAACGATAAACGAGCCCTCGCTTATGCGAGACGATATTTTCCTATGAAACAACATTGTGTTAGGACATTTTGTAGGGGAGTAGGGGTTGGTTCTTATAGGTGGTGTAGAGAATATTTTTGTTAGGTAGGCAACCCACCTAATAGGAAGTACGGCCTATAAAAACACCTCCCACCCACAACCTCTCCAGAAGACAAAACAACCTCAAACATCCTACAATGGAAGGTGTCTCCCCCCAAACAACAACTACAGGGAAGATTGAAGTCCTTGAGGGACCTGGTTAGTATTACCCTCACTTTCTGGTAAAGATTTAGTTTTTCCCTCATTAAAAAAAAAGATTGTACATCCTCTATTTTTCATTCTTATTTTTTTCCTCCAGTGCAATTCTTGGGACCGGTCCACTTTTGTAAAGTAGTAATTCTACAAGGGAGATCTCCCCCATCCAAGAGGCTGTTACGTAGTCTACTTGACAACACCTGCTGTAGAGGACTCAAGGTCGCCCCTGCAGGGAGAGAGGTATGTACTAGCCATTCTTAGAAGGAAATAAAATATTTTTCCAATAAAAAACATATGGAGCTATAAGAAACCCTTTTAACCGTCATAAATTATTTTCCACATCTCTTTCCAGAACACTTCAGATGTGACTGGGGGGGAAACTCACCCAAAAGGCCTCCACCCAACTCACCCCTCACCCCCAAGAGAGGGGGGTGGGGGTCAAGGCCTTCCCCCACTCACCACAGACGGAGAGACATCAGAATTCTACTCAGATGAGGATGGGGAGGAGGGGGGGGAGTGAGGAATAAGAGAGAGGGGCCCATAACTACAATTAACTATTATAATTAACTTCTTATACATCATTGTTGTGATTTTACCTAATAAAGTATTAATAAAATTCTTTGATTTTTAATACTCCTTAAATACTCTTATAAATATATAAGAATCTGCTGCACCACCCAAGGTCACCAAGTACGATATGGGTCTGAACTATAAGTGTGTCAGGAGGGCGTTGACCCTCTTACGGTTCACTCAAGGCCACACAGTACGAGGGAGGGTGGGGGACCCCACCTCTACTCAGACTAACCTGTTTTTTTTGTTACACCCGTCCCATGGCGGGGTGTGGCTGGCTCTCACCCGTGTTTAGTATACAATAAATTCATTTTTTTTTACTTAAATATACTGTCTTACTACTACTGTATAAATGAACATATCCATACCGCTATATACATCAGTTATCTTGACCACTACTACCAAGATGACCCAATATGGAGTGGCACTATGTGGCACCCCGCTTCTGATTTCCTTATCTGATTTCTATACATGGAGTGGGATGGGAAGACTGTATAAATGAACATATCCATACCGCTATATACATCAGTTATCTTGACCACTTCTACCCTCCCCCCAGATGACCTAATATGGAGTGACACCATGTGGCACCCCGCTTCTGATTTCCTTATCTGATTTCCATACAAGGAGTGGTATGGGAAGGCTCGAATTCCCCTACTCACGCGTCTCACTAGATAAGCATTGCGGGCTATTCATGTCCGTGCCACCCTTTTGGTGGCTTAATCTTTATCAATTAATCAATGTAGATAAGCAATCATAGTCAACACGCAGGCAGCCAAGAGCTAGACCGTCATATGCGGTAACTGTCAGCCTGTTGTCAACAAATGTGCTCTAAGGTGTTGTAAACTTTGTCAGGAATCAATAAGAGTTGCCATGTGTTGTCAAAGTTTTTGCAGTTTGGCTAAATGAACACAACCTCTCTTTGCGTTGATTGCTGCAATAGTTTTGTTCACTTTGTCTTCCACAGGGTTCCTCGTGATTCGATGAAATTTAGTGTTATCACTGAGGAAGTCGTTAAATTTATTCATATATTCTTCATTAGAGATCAATACGTATGCTGCTGACTTGTCGTCTTTTATTATTGTTTCACCATCCAGATTTGTACGTGTTTTTCCTGATTCTTTGAGTCGTGGGGTTAAGATTGTTGATGAGTATGTTCCTCGTTTTCCCCCCGCCTCTGTTAGTAGTTCAGCCTGAAGTGTGTCAGTGGTGATAACTTTTTTGTTTCTTCTAACTTATGGATGTCGTCCAGAAGCATTTGGATTTCAAGGCGTTTTTATGTTTTTTTGGTTTGATAATTATTGACAGTTTAGACCAAGATTCGAGAGGTCTTGTTGGTCCTGAGTAAGATCGTAAGTTGTGAGGTTTATGTAGCCATCTTTCGGACAAGGGATCTTTAACTATCCACCGTTTAGGGCTGTCAGCTTTCGGAGGGTCTTGGTTTCTATATGGGTTGAGTGTTGTTGTTTTAGGTTGAGTAGTTCACTGTTGATGGTTTGCCTGAGTTGGGCCCATTTGTCCATTTGTCTGGGTCCATTTATTTAACTGCTGTTCAGCCTGCTCTGTAAGGGTTTGGAGGGCTTCCTTCTTCGTGTTAAGTTGATACCGTATGAGATCTTGCCTATACCTATAGGCAAACTCTGCGTTGCGGACTGCTGGGTCAAGTGGGTTTATATTGGTGTATACTGGCAACAGGTTTTCATTTATACATGTTTCTTTGAATTTGACTGCATATTTTGTATTTATTATTTTCTTGTTTAGGGCTTCTATCCCTCTGACTAGTGCTCTTGCATCTTGGTTTAATTGGAAAAGAAGTACTCCAAACGTTATCTTCGTTTGAGTTAAAGAAAAAGAAATAAATAAGTGTAGAGTGTATTACACTTATTATAAAATTACGCAACGTTTTGAACCTACATGGTTCATTCTCAAGTGATAGGAAAGTACAAAGCTAATGGATTTATACCATTAAAGGGTCAGGTTTAGACAAATAGGCCAATACAAATGAGTCAAGAATAAGGCATAAAGCAGAGAAAAAGTAAGGCGTAAAGTTCGATGAAAAAGGCATAAATGGGGTCCGATTCACATAAAAAGATTAATCAGGTGTAGTGGGCGTAGCATGTTGAGCAGTGTCTTCTATGTTGGCATCTTCACGTTCCGGTCTTGTTTTTACTATCATGGTGGGTAGAGTAAATTGTTCCGTAATTGGGTATTTATGGTTGGGTTGTTCTATTTTTATGAAGATTGCTTCAAGAATTTGTAGTCTTCTTACATCCTTGGTTCTGTCAGTTATACAAGTGTTTTTATCCATCATTTCTCTTGTTAGGGTGATGTCATGGGTTTATCTCATGTGATTTTTCGGGGCACCTGATTGAAGATGGCAGGTCAAACGCCTCGTCAGCTGGTCGACGTCATACCTATGTACTTAGATTGAAGGCTACATCCTTCGTAGGCGCAGGTGTACATATATCACGTGTCTGCTCTGTGTCTGGAGAGAAACTCTCCAGACACAAAGCAGAACGCTCTAAAAGAGACCAACGTCGTCTATGCCTTCTAATGCCCTCTTGGGACTGTAAGCCCCAAAAACTCAGTATAGGCAAGACAACAACATTCTTTTCAGGCGTTTAACGATGCATAAGCAACAGGGCTCCATTAAGGAACATATAATCTCTTCCCACAACCAAACATCACTAGAGAAATCTTAGCAAACAACACAGAATCATCGATAGATACAGATACAGCAGGCGGCTTGACATCTGCGAGGCACTACACATCAGAAGTCAACACTAGCAATCAACAGCCAATTAATGCACAACTATATTCTACCCACTTAAAGACTCCGTTCCAGTATAGAAGCATCAAGAAATATGGGCCAATAGCCCTCTGCAGTTACTTCCATTCTTCCCTTTAGCTTATACCCCGTTCTATACCCCGACCTATACCCCGTTCTGGCTTGTGTTAAAAATCTGTTTTCACCTCATCCAATACTATTGTAACATGTCACCTCACCCAAATGCAGGTATATAAAATCGAACATGTTTAAGCTCTATTCAGTTATAGTGTGGTGTGTGTAAACTAAAGTCTTTGAAATGTAATAAGTTTTACGAAACGCGCTCAAGTGTCGTGTCAGACTAGAAATAAAATGATTTTTGGAGAATTGGTTTTTCATTTACCATCAACAGTGAAAAGAAACATAAGAAAGATCGAGAAAATTCGTGTTAGAATTATTAATCTTACTTTTTCGGTCATATTTAATAATATATGTCTACAGGAAAGACT
>WNGS01150824.1:63830-74793 GCA_020271785.1 Procambarus virginalis
TTATCCATACTGTACTGGGTGTGACAATCATTTATCTCTGGCATTGTTTAATTATAGCATTACGCTATTTTACCATGGAAATCTTCAATATACTTCCTATGCCCTCTGCGTATGCAGAATATATTTTATCATACTGTACTGGCTGTGCCACTCATTATCTCTGGTATTGTTTTAATTATAGCACTACGCTGTTTGCGAGTACTCTGCGTATGCACAATATATTTTATCCATACTGTACTAGCTGTGACAATCATTTATCTCTGGCATTGTTTAATTATAGCATTACGCTATTTTACCATGGAAATCTTCATTATTCTTCCTATGCCCTGTGCGTATGCAGAATATATTTTATCATACTGTACTGGCTGTGCCACTCATTATCTCTGGTATTGTTTTAATTATAGCACTACGCTGTTTGCGAGTACTGCAACATTGCTTCGGGTTAGCCGACTCTAGGCACGATTAACGTTCTAGGACTTATTCCCTTAGTTGCATCTTTGCAGTACTGACATGCTACTCAGTCATGTTACGATTTCATTTATTGTGGTACAGCAGTCGCTCTGTAAATATTAATTAATAAATTAAGGTCCCCCCGCTCATGTGTGTTTTTCTCTCCGCCCAGAAATGCAGCATCTGTGCTGGGGAACCTCATCACAAGACCTGCACAGCTGCCACCAAACGTTGTCTACTCTGCGACGGTGACCACAAAGCCGTCTCTCAAGACTGCCCCAAGCGACAGAGGAAATCAAGCAAATGACAGAAGCCAGACCAAGAAACTCTACTCCAAGAACGAAGGAATTTAACATTCAAGAACAAGCCTTCCCAGCTCTCCTCGACAAGTGGCGCCGCGAGCGGCGCGCAACCCAACTACTGGACCAGCAACTCCCGCGCCAGCCAATCACAGCCTCAGACGACGCCTCTGCACCAATCCTCACTCACACCGCCTCCAGCCACCTCTGACAGCACTGTAGCAGCTTTGATACACTTTGCTACTGAACTCTCAGGAGGTGATCTCAGACAACGGTACAGAATACTAAATGAACTATACAAGGCAAACAATCTTCGCACGTTCGTAATTCCAGAGGCCATGTTTACTGCTGGCTCCTCTCCACCAGAGCCCGACCCCGTTCCAGAGACGCCTGTCAACCTGGAACCCTACAACTCCAGATACACCAGCAACTACATCTGATATCGTGGCATTGCCGCCAACTTCTCCTGCAAGTTACACCACGTCTTCTGATGACGACTATGTTGAAATTGAAACACAAACATCACCCCCAGCACCAGAGACCACTGCAGCACACTCACCACACTCATTACCAGCGCAATCTCCAAGAATCAACCAACTCTTCGAGGAACGTGAAAAGCAAACCCCAGGATCTCCTGAATACAGGCGCCGGCTCACCAGTAAGTTATTCAACGCGAAGTATGCAGAAGCCTTGCTGAACAACCCAAACCAAAATTGCATGGTATCGAACGAAGAAATCTTCTCGAAGAGCGATGAAGCAACATTGTTTAAGTATCTCTTCCCACCTGACTACCCCCAGTACAAGGAACAACATCAAATGACTACTAGAAGTAAGAAAAAATAGAGGATTCTAAGAAGAAACCAACTGAGAGCAGCCGCTCTCTTCCCCCTCTTTAGGGGGATGGGGACCTAATTTTGGTGGTACCTAATTGAGATGGTGGTACCCGACGTAGACACACTCCACACACCAAGAGGAAAGAACACCTCCACTGCCGCCTTCAGACCCATCTCCCAGCCTAGCCAGATATGGATGATACAGCATCACACTCGGAAAGGGGGGTCTAGCCCTGGCATTTTTTCTTCAACTTCAGCATTTCCTCTCACCGACTTCTCTTCGCTGTCCCCACTTCAAGGCTCGCCCCAATGGGCATTCTTCTCCTGTATTATCGGATCGGATCGGATATTGTAATTCGTCATATTCCTGGGAGGCAAAATGTTATTGCTGATGCCTTATCCAGAGGATTTCCTGTTGCAGTGCCATAATATGTAGTGTTCTCTATTCATAATATGTATGTAAATTTTGTATTTTTTTACTGTGTGAAATTTCATTGCTTTGTACTTGATTTTAGTTGAAGTATTTTCATGTTATATTTCATGCAGTCAAAAAAATGACATCAACCTTCAGTTAATTTCATTTTCTTTCTTAGGGGACGGGATCGAGGGATGTTATGAATCTTACTAGGATTCTGCCATTACTCTTGATTCTTATATTACTTATTGTCTTGTTCTTTAATTAATATAGCATCCAGTTGTATGCTATGAGATTTTTGTATAGTTATATTATAGCATGCTGTAGTGTGCCTGAGTTGCAATATATTGTATGAGGCTTTTATGCTAGAATTCTCATGTGGTTTCTCCGTGTGGACGGTTGACCATATTTGGATGTGGCCAGTGTGGGAACATTGTTGTCAAGCGAGAGTTTATAATTAAACCTTGACTAATTCTTATTATTGGTTGCCATTATATTATATTGAGTGTTGTACCAGTGTTTACTACTCTTAAGATTAATAATGATTGAATATTAGTATTACATTTTGTTAGTAGAACTTCCACAATAGTTTATGTGGATGTTCAGTTGATATTATGGTTTATATACGCGTATATATTTATATACGCTTATATACCAAGATACGCTTGGCCGGTGGCTGTGGTCGAGAGGAGTCGTGTTTTTAAGTTAAGTCATTGGTCACTGTTATTTTAGCTATTAATAGGCTATTACTCTGGTTAGATGATTGTGTATTCTCCCAACTAAGTATTTCATGTGCTGGTGATATTGCTCATTGCTCGATAAGAATTTTTATTTATGATATTGCATGCTAAAGAATATTTTCTGCTCAGGGGGAAAAAGACACAAACTGATTTGGGGCTATTTATTAAAATTGGAGATGGTAATTAAATTCTGCAGAACGTGTATTGATAAACAAATGTAACATACCCATGTCTACTGAGTACTAATATTTAACTTAAATTGTACACCCGTATTAAGTGAGTAAGCTTAGCCTAGTGACATGGTAAACACGTTCTGCAGAAACCTAATGTCATTATAGTGAATTATACAACTTAATATTATATACTAGTTCAAGCAATTATATAACTAGTTCAATCCATTATATACTTCGTAATTATATAACTAGTTCAATCAATTATGTGAACTTAGTAATTATATAACTAGTTCAATCAATTATATAAACTTAACTATAGAAACTAGTTCAATCAATTATATAAACTTAACTATAGAAACTAGTTCAATTAAGTGAATAGGCCACATAACACTTAACGGAGGCCGACTGGGCAAAGAATTAGCTGCGGACAGCGGGACACTTGGGGACCGGCGCTGCACCCCCCCCCCTCCCTGACTTGGAGAGGGAAGACTGGAGGAAACTGGCACAGTGCAAGACAGGGGACTGCCACGCATGAGGGGAGGCGGGTGGGAGTTTCGAGCACTGTTGTGGTGACGGTGAGAGTGAGGCTGATCCTCCCGCTCCATCCCCATTTATAAGCTCCCATACCTTCCGCGCAGGCCGCGGAAGGCGCTGCGCAAGTGTTTCTTTGTCCCCCTTTTCAGAAAAATCTCCGCTTTTATGCAATCAAAGGTCATTTCTGGCTATTGTGTTTACCATTTAAATGTTATGTTTGTCCTCCTTAGCGTAAATATATTGTTCTCCATTTTATGCAGTGATGTATCTTTCTGTGGGTTGGAAGAAAACGCACCACGTGGGGGCTTAATTTATTATTAATTATATAAATTAATTACTTAACATAATAATTACAAATTAATTACAAAATTAATTATTATATAAATTACTTACAAAGTAATTAATACGAAATTTATCACAAATTAAAATAATCATAAATGATTATTAATGAAGTTCTTGCATGAAGAAGCATAGGCTAATTATAACGACTAAATGGATAAATAAATACTGCCTCATAATGAATAGTGAATGGGCATAAAAAATTATACAGCAAATAATGGATAGCCGTTATCATGCTAATGTAATTCAATTGCCGTGAAATCTGTAATTAGACTGCGGTAATTCCAGTTCTTGGTATTCTTGGCTTATCACTTTGGGGGTTCCGTCGGAGCACCCCCAAAGGTAACACAAATTCATTGCAAATTGGGACAAGTGTCCTCAGCAAGCTGCAATAGCGCCTTCCCCTGTAAGGCCAGGGGAAGCAGAGGAACCTGGGAGGCGGGTGGGCGTTTTGTAGTGTAACGTCCGGGAGACGGCCAGCAAGAGTGGCCGAGTCCCCTGGACGCGCTTAAATGCCCCAGCGTGATGCGCACGCAACCATGGACGGTTAGTCACAGATATGGTATTACGTTTTCTTCTGCCCCCAGAAATTTCGCCGTTTGCTTTGCATACAGCGACTATTTTCTGTGGGTTGGAAGAAAACGCACCACGTGGGGGCTTAATTTATTATTAATTATATAAATTAATTACTTAACATAATAATTACAAATTAATTACAAAATTAATTATTATATAAATTACTTACAAAGTAATTAATACGAAATTTATCACAAATTAAAATAATCATAAATGATTATTAATGAAGTTCTTGCATGAAGAAGCATAGGCTAATTATAACGACTAAATGGATAAATAAATACTGCCTCATAATGAATAGTGAATGGGCATAAAAAATTATACAGCAAATAATGGATAGCCGTTATCATGCTAATGTAATTCAATTGCCGTGAAATCTGTAATTAGACTGCGGTAATTCCAGTTCTTGGTATTCTTGGCTTATCACTTTGGGGGTTCCGTCGGAGCACCCCCAATCCCGTGAGGGCCAGCGGCGCGGAACCCCCACCCCCGAAGGGCGAGCGGAAGCTGGCTGCAAAAGTGGGTACATGCCTTCTCGGTACCTTGGCCGTAAGCGTGCCCGTATGCCCGGAGAGGCCATTAAAAAACAGTCAGTCTTACATGATCCTGACTGAAAAAGGTACCATTCCGGGCCTACTGGGCAGATGCTGCGAGGAGACGCAGCTCGCTTGGAGGGCCGTCGGAGTACCATCTTGACGAGCCGAGGAGCGGGGAGGCCCCCGCCTGTGGACTGGGTGGAGTACATAGCGCCGGGGTTGTACTCCATGTAGGAAGCGCTTGTCGCCGCGGGGAATGACTGGTCGTTCCCGTGTTTTTCTTCGTCGTAGTAGCCCGCCCTCACAGAGACCAGACCTGATGTCTGGCCCCAGGGCGGGTGTGGGAATGTGAACGCTGTCCTCTCCGAGGCCGACTCCCCAGGGTCGACCCCGTGTCGGCTGTTGTCACTGGTGAGCCCCGCGGGTGCTGAGTGGAGGTGTCCGCTTGGAAGCGGGTAGTTCGTCTCCCAGGATACCTCTCCCGGGGGGCATGAGAGCCGTGTTCCACCTTTCGGGCCACGCCGTGTGTTCCTCGATCATCACAGGATTTCCTCGTCCTCGTTCGATCGTGGATCTGGAATTATCAAAGCAGTAAGGGTGGGCAGGAGATGGTGTGCCGAGTTAACAAAAAGGCAGAGGCCCAGTTACATAGGATCCGCACCATAATTTGACTGGCGGCTGCGAGTGTGGGCCAACTGTATGCGACACCTGTTGCGAAAGGCAGGAATGGTGGAAGTGGGTGAAGCCCCAAGCATAACTGAGTGGGGAGTAACTGAAAAGCCTAGCGTGGTACTGCCAGATACAATAAGTGCAACTCCTGGGACAAACGGACGCCTCCTCCGTCGTAACTAAGAGGAGTAAATGCCAGCGTCAAGTAACTAGTACGCACCGGCACGGCAGTTATTAATGAAAATTATATTTTATAATTCATATAAATATTTTATATAAATTACAAATTATTAAATAAATTTAATAAATAATAATATATACAATAAGTAATATATAAATAAATAGAATATAGATTTAAATATAATAAACTTTTTAAAAATTAAAAAGTATTATAATACATGTTTTTATACACACAATTTATATTAAGTAATATAAATTATAAGTCAATGTTAGGGCACAGTGCAGCCGGAGTACTGTGGGGGCGCCTAGGGCTGCATATAGTGTGGCGAAGTCCGACTCGCCAAGCAGCGGGGAGGTACCAAGGAACGCCAACAGGCCAAGGTATGAGGGGTGTGAGGTGGCGTGGCACTGCAGAAACACTTACGCCCAACAAGACGAATGAGAACTGTAATGAAATTATATTAAGAATGGTTAGAAATTGCGTTCTTCCCTTCTCTCGTGCAGATCCTCGTTTAGGACACTCCATCTGCAGCCTCGTCAGCTGTACCTAGCTGCGAGAAAGTGTTCGGCCAGGACATCAGGAGCTGGCAGAGCCCCAAGGGCATGCTCAGATGAACCACCACCAGCTGTGCCAACGGCTCCTGGATCGTCGTGTGGGACCCCAGCAGCTGGGCTTGAATATAAAGAATGACGAAGTGTAAAGAAACGGCGGTCGTGTATAAATAGTTGGGTGACCGAGCATGCTCAGCTGCAACGCCACCAGCTGAGCCTACGCATCGGCTGGGACCTCAGCAGCTGGGCTCGTTCCCCTGGGGCGTGCTCAGCTACTCACCGCCAGCTGGCAATATATAATACAAGAATTAGAAATGAATAAAGAATGACAAAATGCAAGGAACAGCAAACGTACGTGAATAAAGAGGGAGGCTGACAAGCTCGGCTGCAACAGCACCAGCTGAGCCCTCCGGAGCATAAGATACGGTAATTAATTTACATACACATAAACAATGGATGTATATAAGGGCGTGCTCAGCTGGGCCTTCAGCTGCTGAGACACGGCAGCATATAAGCAAATATAGTAGTAATTAATAAATCATAATGACGAATAAGCCTAACGGTTAAATAATTAACAAATTAAATTTTTTTACAATAACCGTAATGACTGGTTAATTAAATTTCATTACTAGGGCACCCTCTGTTGGAAGACTGCCAGCTGAGCCTGTGGCTGCTGGAACATCGGTTGTGGCCAGGTCAGCCGGGACTACAGCAGCCGCGCTTGGGCCCAAAGGCATGCTCAGCTGGATCACCGCCAACTGTGCCATTAGCTGTGGGATCATCGGCTGGTACCACATCAGCCGGAACTACAGCAGCTGTGCATAGCCCCCCATGGGCAATCATAGCTGGAACACCACCAGCTGTGCCCTCAGCTGCTGAATCGTTGGCTGGTACCACCTCCGGCGTAACATCGGCAGCTGTGCTTGGCCCACAGGGGCATGCTCTGCTGTAACACCACCAGCCGCTGGATCGTCGGCTGGGACCACGTCAGCCGGAACGACAGCAGCTGAGCTTGGCCCCCAGGGGCATGATCAGCTCGGAACGCCACCAGCTGTGGCATCAGGTGCTGGAACATCGGCTGGTACCACAGCAGCCGGAACAACAGCAGCAGAGCTTGGCCCCCGGGTTCGTGCACAGCTGGGACACCACCAGGTGTGCCATGGGCGTGCTGGATCATCGGCTGGGACATCAGCCGGAACTACATCAGCTGTGCTTAGCCCCTCAGGGCATCAGGTGCTGGAACATCGGCTGGTACCATAGCAGCCGGAACAACAGCAGCAGAGCTTGGCCCCCCGGGACGTGCACAGCTGGGACACCACCAGGTGTGCCATGGGCGTGCTGGATCATCGGCTGGGACATCAGCCGGAACTACATCAGCTGTGCTTAGCCCCTCAGAGGCATTCATAGCTGGAACACCATCAGCTGTGCCCTCAGCTGCTGGAGCGTCGGCTGGGACCACCTCCGCCGCAACATCGGCAGCTCTGCTTGGCCCCCAGGGGCATGCCCTGCTGTAACACCACCAGCTGTGCCATCAGCTGCTGGATCATCGGCTGGGACCACCTCCGCCGGAACAACAGCAGCTGTGCTTGGCCGCCAGGGCCATGCTCAGCTCTGAAATGCCACCAGCTGTGGCATCAGGTGCTGGATCATCGGCTGGTACCACAGTAGCCGGAACAACAGCAGCAGTGCTTGGCCCCCGGGGTCGTGCACAGCTGTGACACCACCAGGTGTGCCATCGGCGTGCTGGATCATCGGCTGGGACCTCGTCAGCCGGGACAACAGCAGCTGTGCTTGTCCCCCAGGGCATGCTCGGCTGGCACACCGCCAGCTGCTGGATCATCGGCTGGGACCACATCAGCCGGGACTGATAATAAACACCACCAGGTGTGCCAGCGGCATGCTGGATCATCGGCTGGGACCACATTAGCCGGAACAACAGCAGCTGTGCTTGGCCCCCAGGGCATGCTCAGCTGGCCCACCGCCAGCTGTGCCGACAGCTGCTGGATCATCGGCTGGGAACACATCAGCCGGAACAGCAGCAGCTGTACTTGGCCCCCAGTGTCATGCTCAGCTCGGAACTTCACCAGCTGAGCCTTCAGCTGCTAGATCGTCGGCTGGGAACTAGAACAAATACAATAAAATTATAAAATTAAAGAAATAAATAATAAATAAAATTATAACAAGAACTAAAATGGGGAAAATAAGATTAATAATAGGACACCACCAGCTGTGCCCTCGGCTGCTGAACCATCGGCTGGGACCACCTCCGCCGGAGCATCAGCAGCTGTGCTTGGCCCCCGGGGGCACGCTCGGCTGGAACACCGCCAGCTGTGCCGTCAGCTGGCGGTACCACATCAGCCGGAACTACAGCAGCTGTGCTTAGCCCCCCAGGGTCATGCACAGCTGGAACACCACCAGCTGTGCCCACAGCTGCTAGACATCGGCTGGGACCACATCCGCCGGAACAACAGCAGCTGTGCTCGGCCCCCAGGGTCATGCTCGGCTTGGAATACCACCAGCTGCGCCAACAGTTGCTGGCTCATCGGCTGAGACCACATCAGCCGGAACAGCAGCAGCTGTGCTCGGCCCCCAGGGGCATGCTCAGCTTGGCACACCACCAGCTGTGCCGTCAGAGTGCAGGATCATCGGCTGGCGCCACATCAGCCGGAACAACAGCAGCTGTGCTTGTCCCCCAGGGGCATGCTCAGCATGCTCAGCCTTCGGCTGCTGGATCATCGGCGGGAACCACTTCCGCCGGAACATCGGCAGCCGGGACAGGCGCCGGGTACACGCCGGGCACCTGGGACAATCCTAACTACAACAGGGCGCCGCGCACGCGGGCATGGAGGGGAACACGACAGGACTATATCTTAGGATAATGTAGATGGGCCGGCTGCTCCAGCATAATTCTAATCCGAAAAAAAAAATTATTTTTATTAAAAATGCGACGAAATGAATAGCTGGTGACGGCAAATAAAGACGACGAACCAAGCGTCAGTTAGGTTAGGATTGGTTTGGTTAAGTTAGGTTAGGTTAGGTTAGGTTAGGGTAGTTTAGGTTAAGTCAGCCCAACCTAACATTTATTCAGTACCAACGTAATGCCAGGAAGCTCTCCGGCTTCCTCCTGCCCTCCAGCTGTGCCAACAGCTGCTGGATCGATCGTCGGCTGGGAAAGTAAGGTAAGCAATAGGAAATACCAAATAATATAAATGGTAACGTGAACGCTGTCCACTCTGGAGACCAACAAAAGGAATTAAAATACCATAAAATATAAACTTAAAAGAAATAATAAAGTAAATAATGTAACAAAATAAAGAAAAATAACAAGGAATAATAGAACGCCCCCAGCTGCGCCCTCAGCTGCTGGACCCTCGGCTGGGCCCTCCTCCGCTGGTACAACAGCAGCTGTGCTTGGCCCCCCAGGGGCATGCTCAGCAGGAACACCGCCATTTGGGCTGTCCGCTGCTGGGACATCGGCTGGGACCAGATCAGCCGGTACAACAGCAGCCGTGCTTGGCCCCCTGGGTCACGCTCAGCTGGAACCCCACCAGCTGTGCCGTCAGCTGCCGGGTCATCGGCTGGGACCACCTCAGCCGGAACAGCAGCTGTGCTTGGCCCCCAGGGGCATGCTCGGCGCGGAACAGCACCGTCTGTGCCATCAACTGCTGGGACATCGGCTGGTACCACATCAGCCGGAACAACAGCAGCTGTGCTTGGCCCCCGGGGTCGAGCACAGCTGGAAAACCACCAGCTATGACATCAGCTGCTGGATCATCGGCCGGTACCACATCAGCCGGAACTACAGCAGCTGTGCTTAGCCCCCAGGGGCATGCACAGCTGGAACACCGCCAGCTGTGCCCTCAGCTGCTAGACATCGCCCGGTACCACACCCGCCGGAACAACAGCAGCTGTGCTCGGCCCCCAGGGGCATGCTCAGCTGGAACACCCCCAGCTATGACATCCGCTGCTGGATCATCGGCTGGTTCCACATCAGCCGGAACTACAGCAGCTGTGCTTAGCCCCCAGGGGCATGCACAGCTGGAACACCGCCAGCTGTGCCCTCAGCTGCTAGACATCACCCGGGGCCGTTTTGTAGTGTAACGTCTGGGAGACGGCCAGCAAGAGTGGCCGAGTCCCCTGGACGCGCTTAAATGCCCCAGCGTGATGCGCACGCAACCATGGACGGTTAGTCACAGATATGGTATTACGTTTTCTTCTGCCCCCAGAAATTCGCCGTTTGCTTTGCATACAGCGACTATTATAACCCCTAGACATATGTTGGCAAGGCCGATTTAATATATTTATTTACACTGGTGGGAGAAGAACCTTATTTAGTCTCAAGGGTGGTAACAACTCCCACAGTGCCTTACTGGTGGTGCCTCTAATGAGTTTGCAGATTGTAGTAAAAGTGTTATTGTATTATTGTACCCGGATGATGCTCCTTGACTGTTTTGTTTGTTGTCAGACCAGCTGTTGTCGTGCCTGTGTACAGGTTAGTTTGTGTTCACTCCTAGTTAATTTCTATTTGTTCTAGCGTTAGTCATGTGTACTTTGCTTATTATATTATATATCTTAAGCACTGTTTAGTCTTTATAAGTTTTGTATAATATATGGCTTGTGTATTGCAGGATGTAACTGTACTGTAATTATTTGTTCAATAAAGCCAC
>WNGS01150839.1:0-12091 GCA_020271785.1 Procambarus virginalis
TAACAAACATAGTGCCCGCAAAATTAAATAACGGATTATGAAAAAGTCGAAGAGGAGAAGAGATCCAAATAAGACCTGACTGCAAAGACATATTTAGAGGACAAAGTAAAGCTGAAAAAACGCCTAATCAGATTTGAAGGCTGTAAATTCAGATGGCCAGAAGACCAATAATTTGACAAATATACAAATAGTGCATTGATTTAAAAGATTAAATGTAGTTATAACCAAACACATGAAGGTTGCAACTCTCCACCAGGAGAAGACTGCTAACTAAAAGACCCAAATCCGTCCGATCACATCCAGAAACACAATAAATAAGCACATCAATATAATGATTACTTCATCGTCCTTTTTTTTATTTAAATAAAGTTCCTAAATTGAATATGACAAAACCCAATTATAAAAATATAATATACTATATATATATATAGTATATATATATATATATATATATATACTTATATATACTATATATATATATATAAACTATTCTTATTTGATGTTAAAAGTACTTGATATTCCGGTCAGCAACTGGGCCTTTAACCCAAGCCTCAGATTAGCTTCCGATCTTATAAATGAGACATATGCAGGCGATGAGTCACAATAACGTGGCTAAAGTATGATGACCAGACCACATATAGAAGATGGGGGAACGACGACGTTTCGGTCCGTCCTGGACATTCTCAATCGATGTGATTATAAATGAGACCACTGACGCACCAACTATCGTTTGTGTGAATACAAACGAGTAAATATTTAATATAACTGAATCAGCTATATTGGGCTAGATTATTTCAGGTGTAGTTACCTATTTATTGATATAGCTGATCTAAATATTATGATATATTTACTATCGAACTTAGAATTAAGTTAATAATTAGCTCAGTATTTTCATATTCAAAACGCTGCACTGAAATTATAATTGAATTAACGCAATCTTGCAATGGAACGAGAAGTTGTGGGACTGAGAAAAGAAATGATGAGAAATGAATAAGTAAAGGGAATGTTAAGAGGACCATAAATGGCGCCCCGGAGGAGGAAGGAACGCGTTGTAAACATGGATTATTTGTTTATGGTGGAGAGAGTGCGCGACGGCCGGCGTCATGGAGGAAGTATTATGAAGCAGGAGGGCCAGACACACTGGGGAAGTTAATAAGACATTAAGGATCTGTGATTAAGTATGCAAATACGACTCCAGCAGAGGTAAGCTGGAACTGTTATGCTAAACGAGAAGTAAATACCAGTAGTATCAGATACAGAAAAGGATAGACAAGGAGGATAATAAGACAAAGAAAGACAGACAGACAGGGAAAGGAGAAGATAATGAGACAGGGTAAGAAAATGACTGAACCTGGAAAAAAATTTGTTGGGGAAAACTGAGTGACAGGAGATCAGAAGCGCAAGTGTCGCAGAGTTTCTCATGTAATACACCAAAAATGTGAGTACTCACAGTAACTATTTGGTCGGAAGTACCAAAATGCAGCGATAAACCACTAGAAAGTAGACTGTCGTTTTTATTGAATTTGGACAAACCTGAAACTTTTATAACATCAACATAATATAAAACTGAACCTAATCTCTCCTAGCAATTCTAGGCCTAATACACGCTCTCTTAGGCCTAATATAATACTATGTGCTGAGCAAGGTATGGAAATTTATATGTTTGGTTTTTAGCTGAAATTTTTCCAAACACAATAAGGTTATGGTACAAAATGTTGTACAAACGTGGACTGATAATATTGCTGGCCATTAGGGCTTTATGATAAGAGATTGTCTGTTACAGGATTGTCTGGGAAGGAATTCTGGGAGACCATTTTTCCAATATGTTTTTTTTAACCACGGATCCGAATAGTCCTGGATTTGCTAAGTGTTTTAGGTGGGCATAGATCATACTACTCAAGAATCTTGTTGGTAGGTAACCTGTAATGTAGTGTTTGCTGGATTGTGTGGTGCCTTTTTGGACACGAATTTGTGGGTAGTGATACCTGCATAGGAATCCTCCCCGTCGGTGACTTGTCCTCCAGGCTCAGCAGGGGGATACACTGGAGTAAGACCTCAGCACCTCAAGGAGATGACAAACCCAGTTCTCGGCCAAGTTGCCGAGACACTGCTGTCAGAGGTCACGAAGTTAGTCAACGACTGCCTCTCTGGGTTGATCCCAGATACAATTAAACCTTTCTTCGGAGCATCCCTGTGTGCCCTTAAGAAGAAGGATGGTGGAGTCAGACCCATTGCCGTGGGTAACACACTTTGGCGCCTTGTTGCCAGGCAGCTATCAGTAACATCCGCACGGAAACTGAGAGATGCTTCGACCCCATCAAATAGGTTTTGGTGTCCCCAATGGCTGTGAAGCAGCAGTTCATGCAACAGCCTATATTAATCACAAAGAAATAAGGCATTAATTAAACTAGACTTTAAAAATGTTTTCACCAGGTAAAAAGGAATGTGGTACTGGAAGCAGTTCGAACAAGCTTTCCTGGTCTACTCCCCTTCGTTTCAGCAGGGTACAGTAAGGAATCGATACCTGTTGTTTGGGGAACATGAAGTTGTTTCCGCAGAAGGTGTCCAGCAGGGAGACCCACTTGCCTCTTTTCCTTTTCTGCATGGCTGCTAATGAGGTCACAAGCAGGATGACCAGCGAACTCAACATCTGGTTCCTGGACGATGGCACCCTGGCAGGGACACAGGAGTCCCTTTTAGAGGATCCAGAGCTGATGAAATCTAAGGAAGAGGAGTTAGGGCCCGAGGGCTCAGGCGGGTGCCCAAGGCAGAATTAGGGACAGCCAACAGGAAGCCCTGCAAACTCCCCATGCCAACAGCATGGGGAGTTTGCACAGCTAGAAAACGCCCTTTGTCCTTCCCAAAAGAACAATTTATCAGCAATGCAGTGGCAATGTTCTCCACTATGGGGATATCTCTTTTTGCCTAGTTAACTTCCTTGGCCTGTTTGCAGTCGTTTGGAAAAATTTCTCCAAACGAGTTCATCGTTTGGAGAAGAGGTTTCTCCAAAGTTTCTCCCCCGCCCCCCACTGGCCGGCTCCGTCCACGAATCCACGAAAAATGGGTCTGACTCCACCATCCTTCTTCTTAAAGCCATCAAAGTGAGAAATCATATCATCTGGCCAACCAATCATAAATGCTGTACGAACCGTATGGCAGGAGCCCCAGTGACCGCTCCCACCAACAATGTGCTGCTAGGGACACCTCTGGACTCGAGCGCCATTGAGATAACCCTTGAAGAAAAGCTGAACGACCTGAGGATGATGGAGAGACGAATAAGGGCTTTGGATGCCAACGATGCATTGTACCTCCTCACAAGGTGTCTAGCTTACCTATCTCCTAAGGTGTGCTTTCTCCTTCGACAGTCCAAAATTAACAGAATATGACTAACTCCTAAAATCATATCCATGAAAGTGTTAAACCTCTCCCTGAGAGATGACCAGAGGGACCAAGCAACGCTCCCAGTTAGACTTGGGGGAATAAGTATTCGCAAGGCGACACAGCATTGCCGGCATTGTTATCCTCGACCAGTGCTATAGGCGAATTAGTGAATGAAATAATACCAGAATACCTAAGAGAGTCCATTGGGATCTATGATCCGAAATTCGTGGACGGAGCCGGCCATTGGGGGAGAAACTGGAGAAACCTTTTCTCTAAACGATGAACTCGTTCGGAGAAATTTTTTCCGAACGACTGCAAACAGGCCAAGGGAAGTTAACTAGGCAAAAAAGGATAACCCCATAGTGAGAACATTGCCACTGCATTGCAGGAGACAATTGTTCTTTTGGGAAGTACAAAGGGCGTCTTCTAGCTGTGCAAACTCCCCATGCCGAGGGCTTCCATTTGGCTGTCCCTAATTCTGCCTTGGGCACCCGCCTAGACCATCGGGCCCCAAGTATTGGTGTTGCCCTGCGCCTTGCCGCCCCTATCTCCACCGAACACCTGTGTGTTTGCGGCCATGCACGGGCAGACCAATACGGCAGCCATGGTCTCATCCGTCGTAAGACACAGGGAAAGATTGCCAGACATGAAGCAGTCAATGACATCATCAAGAGAAGTTTGGCTACAGCTGGGTGTCCAGCACAAAGGGAACCCCAGTTGTGCAGATCTGACAACAGTAACAAACGCCCAGTTGGAGTCACCCTGCAGCCATGGAGGGAAGGTAAACAGGTCGTATTGATCTACACGTGTGCATCTACATTGGCTGATACTATCTACCTCGCAGTATAGCTGAGGAGGCGGGGCAGCCACCTTCTGGGAGACCCAGAAAACCAACAAGTACAGGGACCTAGAACGTTGTTACAGGTTCGTGCCAATAGGCTCTGAGATTCTGGGCGCCTGGGGTAATTGTGCACTTAAGTTCCTAAAGAAGGTGGGTGAGGAACTCATTAGGCAAACTAAAGACTCAAAAGCGGCTAGTTTCCTGTTCCAGCGCCTCAGTGTCGTGATCCAGAGAGGAAATGCGTGCTGTATCTTGGGCACACGTCCAACCTCCGAAGAGCTGGATGCGGTCTTCGAACAGTGATTGTTATATGCGTGTGTTTTCTGTGAACCGTAACACAATGTAATAAAATTAATAATAAATAGGGGTGGTAGGAGAAGAAAATATTAAAGTGTTCAATGAGAACCAACAAGATCTTCTCTGAATACTCTTTATTTTCTTCTTCGAGGTTATGGGTCCCTACACCTGACCACCAAGAACATAAGAATAAAGGCCTATAAAGGCCTATATACAAGTAAAGAAAGGGTTGGATATGTGCGAGTTGGAAACTGGCTTGTCCAAGTCTTGTCTCCCGGTAGTGGGTTCCAGTTCCAACTCACACATAACCAACAACTTGAACTTGGTTAACAAGTTGTCTGGTTTGAAATTAAATTTGGATTTTAAACTGTGTATATGTGACAGCTCTGTTCACTGGAGTTCCTGTTGATGACATATTGGCGTTCTTACGGGATCAACAACCTAAATATAATTTAACTTTACTCACTAACACCATTGTTGAACTCATAAAATTGTGCATTAAAGATAACTATTTCAGTTTTAATGATTCATTTTATTAACAAACATTGGCATGGCGATGGGTAATCCCCTCTCCCTGGTTTTGAGCAATTTGTACCTGGAGTGCTATGAAACGAATATCTTACCCAGGATTTAATCCTCGAATTTGTTTGTGGTATAGGTATGTTGACGATATGTTGTGCCTGTGGCCGGTTAAACAAACTGATTTTATCGTTCAGCTTAATTTTCTGGTTCCGTCAATTAAATTCACAATTGAGAGTGATGAGAATGGCGTGTTGGCTCTTTTAGACATGTTTCATAGAATTGGTAGGAGTTTCAAATTCAATGTGCATAGGGAACCTACCAATGTGTGCTCGTATGTTCATTTTCACTCTAATCATCATGTCCAGGTTAAGCGTGCAGTATTTTCTGGAATATTTATCAGAATATTTGTCTCATCTATCTATATATCCATCCACTTATACAAACTATCCTACCATATACTTATACATTTATATATCCAAACTATCCATCCATATATCTATTTATCTGTATATCCATTTATTTATCCATGTATCTTTGGATCTATTTTTCGACCCATCTAAATATTCATTTATCTATTCATCTATCTATGCAGCTATCTATCCATCTATATATAACCATCTATCTTCTTTCCCCATCCATCCATCTATCGATCGATCTTGTCCCTTCCTCCCCATGTCCGCCCTCATCCTACATTGTCCTCCTCCTTTCTCATCATCCTACTTCTTACTAAATATTACCTTCACGGTATATATTATCTTCACTCTAACCATCTTCACTATTCACCTTCTTCATCATTATAAGTATCTTCTCACTCTTGCAATTTTTTGGTATTAACACATTTAGGTACATCTGCATGTATGCAGCTACCCTATATGAAGGGGAGAACAGTGTGTGTCAAAAACTAGCAACGCGATGCTAAAAATGTTAATTACACAGGATGGTCAGTCATACAAGGCCATGTGATCAGTACTCTGAACTGGCAAATTTTGGGTGCATTATGAGGATAGCCTTAAGAACATGCGAGTTAATAAAGTAGTTATAAAGCTCTCTGTATCTCATGCCAACGAGTCTGATAACTGGACATTCGGAGATGTAGTGTGGGAGATCATGACCAAGTTCCTGCTCATAGTGCACCATGAGTGCTCAGGATTGGGAGATCAGTATATTTTTTTTATTATTAATACATTAGGCACATCTGCATTTGTGCAGCTACCCTAGACTATATGAAGGGGGAGTACAGTGTCAAAAAGCTAGCTACGTGATGCTAAACAATCCCCATCACACAGGATGGTTAGTCATACAGAGGCATGTGATAGGCAGTCTGCACTGGCAGACTCCGGAAGCATTTTGAGGATATCATCGACACAAGAGTGAATAAGGCAGCAGTGGTAATAAAAGTCCCCCATCTCGCAGGATGGTTAGTCATACAGGGCCATATGTTTAGTAGCCTGCACTGGCAAATTTTGGGTACACTGTGAGGATATCTTCAAGAATACGAGAATGATAAAGTAATTTCAAAGCTTCAGGTACCTCATGCCAACTGGTCTGAAAGGTCTAATAACTGGGCATTCGGTGATGTAGTGTGGGAGATCGTGCTGCAGTTCCTGCTTACAGAATTTGCAACTGGAGTGCTCAGGATTGGGAGATCCGTCACCTGGAGCCACCTGCCACAGGTAACGGTAACCCACCACCTATGCCTTGCAACCACTGTGTCGCCCAGACTGGTCGGAACACCCCGGCCCATAGATATATTTCAGATCCGAAACAAGCAGAGCTTTTTATCATTAGTAAATGGGGGAGGGGGTGAGGGGGGGGGGGAAGAAATGGATGTGGGTCTTGTAAAGAGGGTGGGGAAAAAGAAAGGGGGACAGGGGGGGGGAAAAGGAGTGGGAAAAGAGAAGGAAAGGCAAGGAGGGAGAAAAAAAGAAAGGGTGGGCTGTCAACTGTGTGGAGAAGGAAGGAAGTGGGAGAGAGGAAGGGGGGGAGGGGAACAAGAAAAAGGGGGGGAGAGAGATAGCCGGGAAGACTGCAGCTGAGGGATGGAGAACTGGAGGAGGGGCGGGGCGGGCGAGCGGCCAGAGAAAGGGGCGAGGGCGGGAGAGCAGAAGTGGGAGCACAAATTGAGGCAGCCTCCCAAAAGTAGTGGTAAGGGGCGGGACGAGGGGCAAGCGCTAGTTCTCAAAGACCACCCAACCGCGGCGGGGAATCTCCCCCCACAAACCACAAAGGAGTGTAGACCGGCACGGACAGGGGCTCGATCTGCGGGGGGCCACACCAGATTAGGTCGAGAAAAACAGACAGCGCACGGCACACCGTGCCGGGAAGTGCTGAAATTGGCGGTCGATAGATGGAGCAGGGGGCAAGAGTGGGGGTGGGTGAGGGGGGGGGGTGGTTGTTTATTTTTGTGTGTTTAGGTGGTGTTTGGGGTGTGTGTGTGGGAAGGTTTGTGTGTGGTTTGTTTTTGTTTGGGGGGGGAGAGAGAAGTTGGGGGGGTTTGGGGGTGTGGTGTTGTGAGTGTGGTGTGTGGTGTGGGTTTTGTATGGGGGGTTTGTTGGGGTGTTGTGTGGGTGTATGGTGTGGGTGTAATAGGGTGTGAGTAAATTTGGTTTTTATTTTTTATAAGTGGGTTATGGGGGTTAGTGGTTTGGGGGGGTGGTTTGTTGTTTTTTTTTTGAAGGTGTTGTTTTTTGTTGTGTGGTATGGGGGTGGGGAGGGCGTTGGTTGTGGGTTGTTGTTTTGTTTTTGTTGTTTTTTGTGGTAAGTTGGGGGTGGTTTGTGTGATAACGCGTTATTTGTGTTTTTGTTGGTTTTGGTTGTGGTGGTTAGGGTGGTGTGGTGTGTGTGGTGTATTTGGGGGGGTGTTTGGATTGTTTGTGGTGGGTGGGTGTGGGGTGTGTTGTGTGTTTTTGTTTGCGTTGGTGTGTGGGTGTGTTGGTTTTTGTTTTGTGGTGATGATGTGTTTGTTCTTTTTTGTAAGGGTGGGGTTTTTTTTGTTGTCGTTTTTGGTGTGGGTTTTTGTGTGGATGTGGTGGTTTTAAGTTTTTTTTGTTCTTTTGTTTTGTATATGGTTTTTTGGGAAACACCACACAAAACTCCTCCCACCCCCCCCCCCCCCACACCCACACAACCACACCCCCCCCCTCTCGTCTCTCTTCCGATCTGTAGTTTGAGATACCCCCCCCCCAACCCACCCACAAAAAAAAAAACTAAAAATAAAAAACAAACACCAAACCCACACCCCACACAACAACCACCCACAACAGGCCACACACACACCCAAACACAAACTCAACCCACACACCCTCCTACCATATATCTCATTATCCTCCTTTTGCCCCCCTCTTTCGTGCCTGTTGAATTATACCTTCACAATGCTTTCCCCCTCTTTGTGAAGATAAGAGTATCAGATTGCTCTCTTCTCCTCAACCCTTCTCCCTACCCACATATGTTTACCATACACCTCCTCTCCTTTACATGTATCATCTAACTCCTCTCTCTTTCCTGCCTCACCGTCACCTTTTTTCCGACTTTCCTTACTTCACTTACCTCTGTTTCCTCGACCCTTGCAACCACGATCTAGCTGTTACAGCCTATAATTTGGTTTTTAGCAATGCAGATGTAGTCTCTCAAACTTTAAGCAAATGTAGTTACTTGCATTCTCCAGCTTTCTTGTATGTAGACGCTTCCTTCTCCCTCATTTGATTTCTTTTTGCATTCTTTTCGCAGCCCACATATTATCCTCTGCCCTCATCTTACTTACTTCATTTTTCGCACCCAGATAGGTACTTATTAATTGCGACATTTAATAATCACCGGAGATCTAACGAACATCATCATAGAATCCATCATTGATTATTATTGATCCATTATCTACAGTAGTGTCTCTCCCTGGTGACATTCCACCAGTCTTTCTTTTTTAATCACTCTTCACCCTCTCTATCTATTTTATCCATCTCTTCTTTTCTTTTTTCTCTCTGTTCCTTCTTCTCCCTCGCCTATTCGTCTCACCTTTCTGTTCATTGTCTGCACCCTTATGCATCCAATGTAATTTGCCTTGCATTATCGCTATCATCCAAATTCCCATGTCTTATCACCTCCATCCTTCCTTGCTGACCTTGAAACAGTTTATTATGACATCTGTTGTTCTTTACACCAATGCCATTCGTCCCTTCGCAACTTTTTGTGTTATTTACGTCTGTTTTCTTGCAGTGTACATACCACCATTCCATTCTCGTTCTACCGCTGCGCTTGTCTCCTTATTCGTTAACTCTTTTGAATGCTTCTCTCTCTACCTGTCTGATCCACACACACCCTATTTTTTTGTTTGTCAATCACTTGTTTTTTTATTGGTTATGTCATTCGCCTTCCGATGAGCTTCGTTCAGTTTAGTGGGTTTGTGAATATCAATTTTTAATTTGTGCATCAGAACACTGAATCTCTATGGTATTGGCTTAGCACTTAGGTTTATTGGGCTTTGATTTGAACTGTTAGTCTGTGTGTGTTCGCATCAGATTTTTTCTCATTCACAGTAACTTACGCAGTATCCCTTGTTGTATATCAAGTAAATGGGTCTTCATTAAATGTTTTATGGTTGTGTTGTGTACTCTGTTTTTATTTTTATTTTTTTTATGATGGTTGGTATATGAATCCAAATCCCTGCCCTGTTGCCAGCGTTCCGTAGACTACTTGCACCTGCCTTTAGGGTGCTCTTTCATCAATTTCTGATCAAAGTTCTCTCTACTTTTTTTTATTTTTTTTGTGGGGGTTTCTTCATCAAGTAGTCATTCGTGGGTTTTTTAGGTGTGGTTTTTGATGGTAGTGCCGTATCCTCGTCCTTTTCGGAGGTATTGTCCTTTCACCGTGGTTGTGTGTTGTTTCTTGTGTGGCTCATGTGTGGTTTTTTAATTTCGAGCATTGGGTTTTCTTTTTTTTTTTTTTGTTTCGTTTTCTATTTACTGTTTGTTTTTGTATGTTTTGCTATTGTATGTTGTTGTTACTCGGTTCATTTTATTCTTGTTTTTTTAGGCAGTCGTCTTGTTTTTATTGTTTTTTCTATTGGTTTTCTATATGTGTTTTGTTGTTTTTCTGGTTTTTGCAATGTTTTTTGTTGGTGTTGTTTTTTGGTTTTATTCTTTTACATTTGTCCGTTTTTTTTGTGATTTTTCTGTGTTTCTATTTTGTGTTTGTCATTTTTTTGTCTCTGTTTTTTTATTTTATATCACTGCGGCTAGGTTTTTCTTGGTTGTCCTGTCAGGTCTGTGTTTTTGTTGTTTGTTGTGTTTGCTTTGTTTTTTGTTTTTGTTTTTTTTTTTTTTTTTCTTTTTTTTTTATTTTTTGTTGGTTCTGTTTTGTGTGCCGTTGTTTGTTGTGAGTACTATGGTTGTTTTGTGTTTTTTGTGTTTTTAAAGTTTTTTTGGTTTGGTGTTTGTTTGTGTTTTATGCACACTTTTGGTGTTGTTTTGGGGTTTGTGGTTGTCCATGATATGCTTGCAAAACTGTTCCCATCTGGTTATACACCATCCTTACCTCTAACGCTCGGTTGGCTGTTAAGAAATATAGTTTAGGTTCCTGGTCTTTTAATGTTTTATACTGCTCAGACTAGGATAGACGCTGCATGCAGGGAGTTGGCCTGAGTCAGTGAACCACCTCTGTCTCTTCCTCACTGGTAGGGTCTTGTTGATTTTACAATATTGTCATAAAAGGCGGTTACTTCACTGACCAGGTCCTCATATAATGCTTTGACGGTAGTAAAACAGTAATTGTTATACCATTCATAATTCGGAAGTTGAAGTGCATGTGTTACATTTTCAGGATATTAATTATTTTTTAACTGAATTAATTATTAACTGAATATGGCAAAGTGATCACTAACTAGTTCGTGAACAATTGATCCTCCAACAACATTATAAATGAGACCGTGACCAATGAAATAATCAAGCCTGCCACCCACGAGGTGTGTGACGTTAGAGGAATCAAAGTTGAATACGGACATATTATATCTCAAGTATTGTACAAAGACTCCCATTCCTGTTTTGTTTGGTGTCACCCACTAAGGTGTCTGCATTAAAAATACCCAGACAATGGGGTTGAGAGGTGCTGTAATTTTTGAAGAGGAAGCTTCCATTGATCGCACCTGCATCCATTACTAAGTTAGAAAGGACCGGTCGCTTAAGCATCTGAAACTTCTGATAATATGAGTCGTCACTTATGTGGTTTTTAACATGTTTACAAACTAGGTTCCTTTTAACATACGTCAAGATAACGACATCATGTGAACCAACATTTCAGAAAGCTACATAACCTGGGCGTTGTGGTTGGCATTTTTTTTTTGTGTTTTGCATTTATGGTTCCTGCAGGCACAGTACATCAATGTTGTCGGCACCAGCGTACATCATTATATCAAACAGCCTCCTTCGCACGCTTCACACATTCCACGTGAGAAATTCAAGAGTGAGTTGGTCGAGGGTAATGGTGTTCATAAACTCGAAAAATTGTTTCACAATTTTGCATCACACAACGTACACTCTACGGTAATCGTGTGGCCGATTTCATTTCATACCACCATGAAATGCCCTCGAGAATGTTTCCTCAACTCGTCCTCTTAAAATAACTTCGCTTTTTGGGCCGGTTACCCGATTATGTACGAATGGGACGTAATTTAAAAATGAAATTAAACTTGGGGCGGATTTTTTTGCAGTCATACAGTAAGTTAAGTTCCCTCTGATAGGTTGAGGCAAGATCAAATCTCATAATTTCAAAACATTATGAAAAAACGGTTAATGGAAAGTTTCTGTTCTATCTTGTCCGATAGGTACGGACCCAGAACAGAATACGGGACAGTAAGTCACTTTTTCAGTCGATTTCATTTCAAATACGTCCAAATTTGGCCATAGCGGCGCGCATACGCGCCAAAAGTGACTTATTTTTAAGAGGACGGGTTGGTTATGTAGGTATTGTCTTAAAGCGTTGTAAACTTGCCCTACCGCGACCAGTCCAGAGCCTCCTCACCCTGCAGAGCTGGGTGTGACAGACACTACGGCAAAAAAAACA